>CATKHJ010193238.1:0-28213 GCA_949750685.1 Vernicia montana
CCATCATTTATGACATTTATTTCTTAAAATAGCCTCACTTTTTATTCCATTTATTAATCTATCCTACCAAACATAGGATTATAAAAGTATGATTACTTAATACTATAGATTAAAATTTTTGTACCAAATAAGGTTTAAGATAAGTAATCTTATAGTTTAACTAAGCCTATGATATAAACTAATTCTAAGGATTACGAATCTGTGAACCAAACGGACTGTTAGTACAACAATTGGGTTGGGATTTTTAATTTTTTCTTTTAAATATGGTGGAGCTCATTGATATCTGTCTTTGCAGAGCAAAATTAGGATTTGAATATGCAATTTCAGTTGGGATTTCACATTTCTTGCTTGCTTTTTTCTCTTCATTTTCTTTTTTTATCCCGGTGTCTCTATGTTAGCATAGATTTTGCACCGGTGGTTTTTTTTGCAAACTTATGTTTAGGACAAGGTGTTAATCTCTCTGGACAAATGAAGAATAATGCTCATTGGTTTACTGCTGTGATATATCTTCTAAAAAACTTATATAAATTTATGGATATACGCATTCAACAAATTGCTACTGGAGAAGGTGGCAGTGGCGAAGGAGGTGGCGGTGAATGAAGTGGTAGTAAAGGAAGTGGCGGTGAAGGAGGTGAAAATTTTTTTGGCTCATACCCACAGGATCTAGTGATTTCTTTGGTGCGTGTGGCAGTGAAGGAAGCAGTGGAGAAGGAAGTGGCAATAAAGGTGATGGCGTTGAAGGAGGTAGCAGTAAAGGAGGTGGTAATAATTATGGCTCACACCAAAAGGATCTAGAGATTCCTTTGGTGCGTGGTGGCGGTGAAGGAAGTGGAGGTGGCGGTGAAGAAGGTGGCGGCGAAAAGGTGGCAGTAAAGGAGGTGGTAATAGTTATGGCTCAGATCCAGAGAATCCAGAGATTCCTTTTGTGCGTGGCAGTGGAGAATGTGATAGTAGTCATGGCGGTGTCGACATAAAGGGTCCAAAAATTACTTTATTTCCAGTTCGTAGCTTTAGTTCTTATTCTCTGCCTGATATGAGGCGTCCATCTTCTTCATCTTATTCTGAGGCTACACACATTCAGATCAACCTAGAAATGGTGGAGCACGGAGAAATAGAAGATCAAACTGCTTTTGAGATGAGAAGGCATGAATAATACTCCTCTCTCCCATATTAACTTTAATCCTATCTCATAGGAAAGCTGATTTAGTTTAAGTTTGTGTGCCCTTAATTTGATTTTGCAGATGCGGAGGTAATTCTCATGGCTGTTAAGCAGGCTCTGAAAATTGGTTGTCATCACTGTATTTTTGAATCAGACAGTAAAGTTTTAATCCAAGCCTGTAACAACGACATTGAAGAATCTGGCAGTGTGAGGCAGGAGAGAGAAACCAGCAATTTAAATGCCGGTTTCTTCACTTGTGGCCAAGATTATGGCTTTAAAATGTGGAAACCAATATATTAAATATTGGTTTCTCTTGACACTGCGTTGCGAAAGAACCTTGTGAAGGGTTGGGTTTTTTTTTCACAAAACCGGCAATATAGATGCCAGTTTTGTGGTCAGCTGGTCAAACCCCATAAAAAGTGGCATGTTTTGTTATTTTTGTTAAAAAATGGCATATAACTGTATATATTTTTTCAAATTGGCATAGCAAAAAAAAAAAAAAAAACCATTATCAACTATTTCATCATACACTTTATCAACTTTGAACAAAAGAGATACTCCATGGAGTTACTTCTCTTGTAGTCTTTATTATAGCTAGTAGATTCCTAAGGAGTTCAAATTTATCCAAAGATTTGGATGGCCTATTTACTCAAATGGAAACTATTGCAATGTTTTACATTGTTATGGTATTTCATGTGGGGTTTTTTGGCCAAAAACTTTTAAACTCTCTTTTTCATTTCCTATTTAATGAGAATTTTATTGGGAGTTTTGTAGAATCAGGATTTGAATATGCAATTTCAGTTGGGATTCCACATTTGATCAAGAAGATTGGCACTTCCGTTGACAGAGAACTTATCGTTTCTTGCTTGTTTTTTTCTCTTTATTTTCTTTTTTTATCCCGGTGTTTTGATGTTGGCATAGATTTTGCACCGGTGGTTTTTTTTGCAGACTTGTGTTTAGGACAAGGAGTTAATCTCTCTGGGCAAATGAAGAACACTGCTCATTGGTTCACTGTTGTGATATATCTTCTAAAAAAATTATATAAATTCATGGATATACGCAGTCAACAAATTGCTACTGGAGAAGGTGGCAGCGGTGAAGGAGGTGGGGGTGAATGAAGTGGTAGTAAAGGAAGTGGCGGTGAAGGAGGTGGTAATTTTTTTGGCTCATACCCACAGGATCCAGTGATTCCTTTGGTGCGTGGTGGCAGTGAAGGAAGCGGTGTTGAAGGAAGTGACAGTAAAGGTGATGACACTGTAGGAGGTGGCAGTGAAGGATGTGGTAATAGTTATGGCTCATACCAAAAGGATCCAGAGATTCCTTTGGTGTGTGGTGGAAGTGAAGGAAGTGGCGGTGGAGGAGGTGGCGGTGATGGAAGTCGCGGTGAAGGAGGTGGCAGTGAAGGGGGTGGTAATAGTTATGGCTTAGACCCAGAGAATCTAGAGATTCCTTTTGAGTGTGGCAGTGGAGAAGGTGGTAGTAGTCATGGCAGTGTCGACATAAAAGGTCCAGAAATTGCTTTATTTCCAGTTCGTAGCTTTAGTTTTTATTCTCTGTCTGATATGAGGCGTCCATTTTTTTCATCTTATTCTGAGGCTACACACATTCAGATCAACCTAGAAATGGTGGAGCACGAAGAAATAGAAGATCAGACTGCTTTTGAGATGAGAAGGCATGAATAATACTCCTCTCTCTCATATTAACTTTAATCCTATCTCATAGGAAAGCTAATTTAGTTTAAGTTTGTGTGCCCTTAATTTGATTTTGCAGAGGCGGAGGTAATTCTTATGGCTGTTAAGCAGGCTCTAAAAATTGGTTGCCAACACTGTATTTTTGAATCAGACAGAAAAGTTTTAATCCAAGCTTGTAACAACGACATTGAAGAATCTGGCAGTGTGAGGCAGAAGAGAGAAACCAACAATTTAAATGCCGATTTCTTCACTTGTGGCCAAGCTTATGGCTTTAAAATGTGGAAACCAGTATATTAATTATTGGTTTCTCCTGACAATGTGTTGGGAAAGGACCCTGTGAAGGGTTGGTTTTTTTTTCACAAAACCGGCAATATAGATGTCGGTTTTGTGGTCGTTGGTCAAACCCCATAAAAAGTGACTTGTTTTGTTATTTTTGATAAAAAAAAATGGCATATAACTATATATATTTTTTCAAATCTACATAGCAAAAAAAAAAAAAAAACCCATTATCAGCTACTTCATCATACACTTTATCAACTTTGAATAAAAGAGATACTCCATGGAGTTGCTTCTCTTGTAATCTTTATTATGGCTACTGGATTCCTAAGGAGCTCAAATTTATCCAAAGATTTGGATGGCCTATTTACTCAAATGCAAACTATTGCAATTTTTTACATTGTTATTGTATTTCATGTGGGGTGATTTGGCCAAAAACTTTTAAACTCTCTTTTTCATTTCCAATTTAATGAGAATTTTATTAGGAGTTTTGTAGAATCAAGATTTGAATATGCAATTTCTGTTGGGATTCCATATTTGGTCAAGAAGATTGGTACTTCCATTGACAGAGATTTTATTGTTTCTTGCTTTCTTTTTTCTCTTCATTTTCCTTTTTTATCGCGGTGTTTCTATATTGGCATAGATTTTGCACCTGTGGTTTCTTTTGAAGACTTGTGTATAGGACAAGGTGTTAATCTCTCTGGGCAAATGAAGAACAATGCTCATTGGTTTACTGCTGTGATATATCTTCTAAAAAACATATATAAATTCGTGGATATACGCAGTCAACAAATTGCTACTGGAGAAGGTTGCAGCGGCGAAGGAGGTGGCGGTGAATGAAGTGACGGTGAAGGGGGTGGTAATTTTTTTGGCTCATACCCACAGGATCCAGTGATTCCTTCGGTGCATGGTGGCAGTGAAAGAAGTGGCAATAAAGGTGATGGAGCTGAAGGAGGTGTGGTAATAGTTATGGCTCATACCAAAAGGATCCAAAGATTCCTTTGGTGTGTGGTGGTGGTGAAAGAAGTGGCGGTGGAGGAGGTGGAGGTGAAGGAAGTAGGGGTGAAGGAGGTGGCGGTGAAAATGTGGTAGTGAAGGAGGTGGTAATAGTTATGGCTCAGACGCAGAGAATCCAGAGATTCTTTTTGTGCGTGGCAGTAGAGAAGGTGGTAGTAGTTATGGTGGTGTCGACATAAAGGGTCTAAAAATTGCTTTATTTCCAGTTCGTAGCTTTAGTTCTTATTCTCTGCCTGATATGAGGCGTCCATCTTTTTCATCTTATTCTGAGGCTACACACATTCAGATCAACCAAGAAACGGTGGAGCACGGAGAAATAGAAGATCATACTGCTTTTGAGATGAGAAGGCATGAATAATACTCCTTTCTCTCATATTAACTTTAATCCTATCTCATAGGAAAGCTGATTTAGTTTAAGTTTGTGTACCCTTAATTTTATTTTGCAGAGGCGGAGGTAATTCTCATGGCTGTTAAGCAGGCTCTAAAAATTGGTTGCCATCATTGTATTTTTGAATCAGACAGTAAAGTTTTAATCCAAGCCTGTAACAACGACATTGAAGAATCTGGCAGTGTGAGGCAGGAGAGAGAAACCAACAATTTAAATGTCGGTTTCTTCACTTGAGGCCAAGATTATGGCTTTAAAATGTGGAAACCAGTATATTAAATATTGGTTTCTCCTTACACTGCGTTGGGAAAGGAACCTATGAAGGGTTGATTTTTTTTTTTCACAAAATCAAAAATATAGATGCCGATTTTGTGGTCAGCTGGTCAAACCCAAAAAAAAATGGCATGTTTTGTTATTTTTGTTTAAAAAATGGCATATAACTGTATATATTTTTTCTACTTGGCATAGTAAAAAAAAAAACCCATTATCAACTACTTCATCATATACTTTATCAACTTTGTACAAAAGAGATACTCCATGGAGTTGCTTCTCTTGTAGTCTTTATTATGGCTACTGGATTTCTAAGGAGCTCAAATTTTTCCAAAGATTTGGATGGCCTATTTACTCAAATGCAAACCATTGCAATTTTTTACATTGTCATAGTATTTTATGTGGGGTGTTTTGACCAAAAACTTTGAAACTCTCCTTTTCATTTCCAATTTAATTAGAATTTTATTGGGAGTTTTGTAGAATCATGATTTGAATATGCAATTTCTGTTGAAATTCCACATTTGGTTAAGAAGATTGGTACTTCCATTGACAGAGATCTTATCGTTTCTTGCTTTATTTTTTCTCTTCATTTTCTTTTTTTATCCCGGTGTTTCGATATTGGCATAGATTTTGCACCGGTGGTTTCTTTTGAAGACTTCTGTTTAGGACAAGGTGTTATTCTCTCTTGGCAAATGAAAAACAATGCTCATTGGTTTACTGCTATGATATATCTTCTAAAAAACATATATAAATTTGTGGATATACACAGTCAACAAATTGCTACTGGAAAAGATGGCAGCAGCGAAGGAGGTGACGGTGAATGAAGTGGTAGTAAAGGAAGTGGCGGTGAAGGAGGTGGTAATTTTTTTGCCTCATACCCACAGGATCCAGTGATTCCTTTGGGGTGTGGTGGCAGTGAAGGAAGCGGCGGTGAAGGAAGCGGCGGTGAATGAAGCGGCGGTGAAGGAAGTGGCGCTGAAGGAGGTGGTAATAGTTATGGCTCATACAAAAAGGATCCAGAGATTCCTTTGGTGTGTGGTGGCAGTGAAAGATGTGGCGGTGGAGGAGGTGGCGGTGAAGGAAGTAGCAGTGAAAGAGGTGGTAATAGTTATGGCTCAGACCCTGAGAATCCAGAGATTCCTTTTGTGCGTGGCAGCTGAGAAGGTGGTAGTAGTCAGGGCGATGTCGACATAAAGGGTCTAGAAATTGCTTTATTTCCAATTCATAGCTTTAGTTCTTATTCTCTGCCTGATATGAGGCGTCCATCTTTTTCATCTTATTCTGAGGCTACACACATTCAGATCAACCTAAAAACGGTGGAGCACGGAGAAATAGAAGATCAAACTGCTTTTGTGATGAGAAGGCATGAATAATACTCCTATCTCTCATATTAACTTTAATCCTATCTCAAAAGAAAACTGATTTAGTTTAAGTTTATGTACCCTTAATTTGATTTTGCAGAGACAGAGGTAATTCTCATGGCTGTTAAGCAGGCTCTAAAAATTGGTTGCCATCACTGTATTTTTGAATCAGACAGTAAAGTTTAAATCCATGCCTGTAACAACGACTTTGAAGAATCTGGCAGTGTGAGGTAGGGGAGAGAAACTAGCAATTTAAATGTCGGTTTCTTCACTTGTGGCCACGATTATAGCTTTAAATTGTGAAAACCGGTATATTAAATATTGGTTTCTCCTGACACTGCGTTGGGAAAGCACCCTGTGAAGGGTTGGTTTTTTTTTTCACAAAACCGACAATATAGATGTCGATTTTGTGGTCAGCTGGTCAAACCCCAAAAAAAGTGGCATGTTTTCTTATTTTTGTTAAAAAATGGCATATAACTGTATATATTTTTTCAAATTGGCATAGCAAAAAAAAAAAAACCCATTATCAACTACTTCATCATACACTTTATCAACTCTGAACATACTCCATGTAGTTGCTTCTCTTGTAGTCTTTATTATGGCTACTGGATTCGTAAAGAGGTCAAATTTATCCAAAGATTTGGATGGCCTATTTACTCAAATGCAAACTATTGCAATTTTTTACATTGTTATTATATTTCATGTGGGGTGTTTTGGCCGAAAACTTTTAAACTCTCTTTTTCATTTCCAATTTAATGAGAATTTTATTGGGAGTTTTGTAGAATCAGGTTTTGAATATGCAATTTCTATTGGGATTCCACATTTGGTCAAGAATATTGGTACTTCCATTGACAGAGATCTTATCATTTCTTGCTTTCTTTTTTCTCTTCATTTTCTTTTTTTGTCCCGGTGTTTCGATATTGGCATAGATTTTGCACCGGTGGTTTCTTTTGAAGACTTGAGTTTAGGACAATGTGTTAATCTCTTTGGGCAAATGAAGAACAATGCCCATTGGTTTACTGTTGTGATATATCTTCTAAAAAACATATATAAATTCGTGGATATACGCAGTCAACAAATTGCTACTGGAGAAGGTTGCAGCGGCGAAGGAGGTGGCGGTGAATGAATTGACGGTGAAGGATGTGGTAATTTTTTTTCTCATACCCACAGGATCCAGTGATTCCTTTAGTGCGTGGTGGCAGTGAAGGAAGCGGAGGTGAAGGAAGTGGCAGTAAAGGTGATATAGCTGAAGGATGTGGCAGTGAAGGAGGTGGTAATAGTTATAGCTCATACCTAAATGATCCAGAGATTCCTTTGGTGTGTAGAGGCGGTGAAAGAAGTGGCGGTGGAGGAGGTGGAGGTGAAGGAAGTAGCGGTGAAGGAGGTGGCGGTAAAAAGGTGGCAGTGAAGGAGGTGGTAATAGTTATAGCTCAGACCCAGAGAATCCAGAGATTCCTTTTGTGCGTGGCAGTTTATAAGGTGGTAGTAGTTATGGTGGTGTCGACATAAAGGGTCCAGAAATTGCTTTATTTCCAGTTCGAAGCTTTATTTCTTATTCTCTGCCTGATATGAGGCGTCCATCTTTTTCATCTTATTCTGAGGCTACACACATTCAGATCAACCTAGAAAGGTTAGAGCACAGAGAAATAGAAGATCAGACTACATTTGAGATGAGAAGGCATGAATAATACTCCTCTCTCTCATATTAACTTTAATCCTATCTCATAAGAAAGCTGATTTAGTTTAAGTTTGTGTGCCCTTAATTTGATTTTGCAGAGGCGGAGGTAATTCTAATAGCTATTAAGCAGGCTCTGAAAATTGGTTGCCATCACTGTATTTTTGAATCAGACAGCAAAGTTTTAATCTAAGCCTGTAACAACGACATTGAAGAATCCGGCAGTGTGAGGCAGGAGAGAGAAGCCAACCATTTAAATGTCAGTTTCTTCACTTGAGTACAAGATTATGGCTTTAAAATGTGGAAACCAGTATATTAAATATTGGTTTCTCCTGACACTGCGTTGGGAAAGGAACCTGTGAAGGGTTAATTTTTTTTTTCACGAAACCTACAATATAGATGCCGGTTTTGTGGTCAGCTGGTCAAAACCCAAAAAAAGTGGCATTTTTTGTTATTTTTGTTAAAAAATGGCATATAACTATATATATTTTTACAAATTGGCATAGCAAAAAAAAAAACCCCATTATCAACTACTTCATCATACACTTTATCAACTTTGAACAAAAGAGATACTCCATGGAGTTACTTCTCTTATAGTCTTTATTATGGCTACTGGATTCCTAAGGAGCTCAAATTTATCCAAAGATTTGGATGGCCTATTTACTCAAATGCAAACCATTGCAATTTTTTACATTGTTATGGTATTTCATGTGGGGTGTTTTGGCCAAAAATTTTAAAACTCTCTTTTTCATTTCCCATTTAATTAGAATTTTATTGGGAGTTCTGTAGAATCAGGATTTGAATATGCAATTTATGTGTGGATTCCACATTTGGTCAAGAAGATTGGTACTTCCATTTACAGAGATCTTATCGTTTCTTGCTTTATTTTTTCTCTTCATTTTCTTTTTTTATCCCGGTGTTTCGATATTGGCATAGATTTTGCACCGGTGGTTTCTTTTGAAGACTTATGTTTAGGGCAAGCTGTTAATCTCTCTGGGCAAATGAAGAACAATGCTCATTGGTTTACTGCTATGATATATCTTCTAAAAAACATATATAAATTCATGGATATACGCTGTCAACAAATTGCTACTGGAGAAGGTGGCAGCGGCGAAGGAGGTGGCGGTGAATGAAGTGGTAGTAAAGGAAGTGGCGGTGAAGGAGGTGGTAATTTTTTTGCCTCATACCCACAAGATCCAGTGATTCCTTTGGGGCGTGGTGGCAGTGAAGGAAGCGGCGGTGAAGAAAGCAGCGGTGAAGGAAGTGGCGCTGAAGGAGGAGGCAGTGAAGGAGGTGGTAATAGTTATGGCACATACCAAAAAGATCTAGAGATTCCTTTGGTGCGTGGTGGCAGTGAAGGAAGTGGCGGTGGAGGAGGTGGCGGTGAAAAGGTGGCAGTGATTCCTTTTGTGCTTGGCAGTGGAGAAGGTGGTAGTAGTCATGGCGATGTCGACATAAAGGGTCCAGAAATTGCTTTATTTCCAGTTTGTAGCTTTAGTTCTTATTCTCTGCCTGATATGAGGCGTCCATCTTTTTCATCTTTTTCTGAGGCTACACACATTCAGATCAACCTAGAAACGGTGGAGCACTGAGAAATAGAAGATCAGATTGCTTTTGAGATGAGAAGGCATGAATAATACTCTTCTCTCTTATATTAACTTTAATCCTATCTCATAGGAAAACTAATTTAATTTAAGTTTGTGTACCCTTAATTTGATTTTGCAGAGACGTAGGTAATTCTCCTGGCTGTTAAGCAGGCTCGGAAAATTGGTTGCCATCACTTTATTTTTGAATAAGACAGCAAAGTTTTAATCCAAGCCTGTAACAACGACTTTGAAGAATCTGGCTGTGTGAGGCATGAGAGAGAAACCAGCAATTTAAATGCTGGTTTCTTCACTTATGGCCACGATTATGGCTTTAAAATATGAAAACCAGTATATTAAATATTGGTTTCTCCTGACTCTGCGTTGGGAAAGCACCCTATGAAGGGTTTGGTTTTTTTTTCACAAAACCGGCAATATAGATGCCGGTTTTGTGGTCTGCTGGTCAAACCGCAAAAAAAGTGGCATGTTTTGTTATTTTTGTTAAAAAATGGCATATAACTGTATATATTTTTTCAAATTGGAATAGCAAAAAAAAAAAAAACCCATTATCAACTACTTCATCATATACTTTATCAACTTCGAACAAAAGAGGTGCTCCATGGAGTTGCTTCTCTTGTAATCTTTATTATGGCTACTGGATTTGGATGGCCTATTTACAGAAATGCAAACCATTGTAATTTTTTACATTGTTATAGTATTTCATGTGGGGTGTTTTTGCCAAAAACTTTGAAACTCCCTTTTTCATTTCCAATTTAATTAGAATTTTATTAGGAGTTTTGTAGAATCAGGATTTGAATATGCAATTTCTGTTGGGATTCCACATTTGGTCAAGAAGATTGGTACTTCCATTGACAGAGATCTTATCGTTTCTTGCTTTCTTTTTTCTCTTCATTTTCTTTTTTTATTCCAGTGTTTCGATATTGGCATAGATTTTGCACCGATGGTTTCTTTTGAAGACTTGTGTTTGGGACAAGGTGTTAATCTCTCTGGGCAAATGAAGAACATTGCTCATTAGTTTACTGCTGTGATATATCTTCTAAAAAACATATATAAATTCGTGGATATACGCAATCAACAAATTGCTAATGGAGAAGCTGGCAGCGGCAAAGGAGGTGGTGGTGAATGAGGTGACGGTGAAGGAGGAGGTAATTTTTTTGGCTCATACCCACAGGATCCAGTGATTCCTTTGGTTCGTGGTGGCAGTGATGGAAGCGGAGGTGAAGGAAATGGCAGTAAAGGTGATGGAGCTGAAGGAGGTGGCAGTGAAGGAGGTGGTAATAGTTATGGCTCATACCAAAAGGATCCAGAGATTCCTTTTGTTTGTGGTGGCGGTGAAAGAAGTGGCGGGGGAGGAGGTGGAGGTGAAGGAAGTAGCGGTGAAGGAGGTGGTAATAGTTATGGCTCAAACCCAGAGAATCCAGAGATTCCTTTTGTGCGTGGCAGTGGAGAAGGTGGTAGTAGTTATGGTGGTGTCGACATAAAGGGTCCAGAAATTGCTTTATTTCTAGTTCGTAGCTTTAGTTCTTATTCTCTGCCTGATATGAGGCGTCCATCTTTGTCATCTTATTCTGAGGCTACACACATTCAGATCAACCTAGAAAGGGTGGAGCACAGAGAAATAGAAGATCAGACTGCTTTTGAGATGAGAAGGCATGAATAATACTCCTCTCTCTCATATTGACTTTAATCCTATCTCATAGGATAGTTGATTTAGTTTAAGTTTGTGTGCCCTTAATTTGATTTTGTAGAGGCGGAGGTAATTCTCATGGTTGTTAAGCAGGCTCTGAAAATTGGTTGCCATCACTGTATTTTTGAATCAGAAAGCAAAGTTTTAATCCAAGCCATTATCAACGACAATAAAGAATCTGGCAGTGTGACGCATGAGAGAGAAACCAACAATTTAAATGCCGGTTTCCTCACTTGTGGCCAAGATTATGGCTTTAAAATGTGAAAACCATAAGATTAAATATAAGTTTCTCCAGACACTGCATTGGGAAAGGACCCTGTGAAGGGTTGGTTTTTTTTCACAAAACCGACAATATAGATGCCGGTTTTGTGGTCAGCTGGTCAAACCCAAAAAAAAGTGGCATGTTTTGTTATTTTTGTTAAATAATGGCATATAACTGTATATATTTTTTCAAATCTGCATAGCAAAAAAAAAAAAAAAAAAAAAACCATTATCAACTACTTTATCAACTTTGAACAAAAAAGATACTCCATGGAGTCGCTTCTCTTGTAGTCTTTTTTACATTGTTATGGTATTTCATGTGGCGTGTTTTGGCTAAAAACTTTTAAACTCACTTTTTCATTTCCAATTTAATGTGAAATTTATTGGGAGTTTTGTAGAATCAAGATTTGAATATGCAATTTCTATTGGGATTCCACATTTGGTCAAGAAGATTGGTACTTCCATTGACATAAATCATATCATTTCTTGCTTTCTTTTTTCTCTTCATTTTCTTTTTTTATCCCGGTGTTTCAATATTGGCATAGATTTTGCACCGGTGGTTTCATTTGTAGACTTGTGTTTAGGACAAAGTGTTAATCTCTCTGGGCAAATAAAGAACAATGCTCATTGGTTTACTGCTGTGATATATCTTCTAAAAAACTTATATAAATTTGTGGATATACGCAGTCAACAAATTTCTACTTGAGAAGGTGGTAGCAGTGAAGGAGGTGGCGGTGAATGAAGTGGTAGTAAAGGAAGTAGTGGTGAAGGAGGTGGTAATTTTTTTGGCTCATACCCATAGGATCCAGTGATTCCTTTGGTGCGTGGTGGCATTGAAGGAAGCGGCGGTGAAGGAAGTGGTAGTAAAAGTGATGGCGCTAAAGGAGGTGGCAGTAAAGGAGGTGATAATAGTTATGGCTCATACCAAAAGGATCCAGAGATTCCTTTGGTGCGTGGTGGCAGTGAAGGAATTGGCGGTGGAGGAGGTGGCAGTTAAAGAAGTAGCGATGAAGGAGGTGGCGGTGAAAAGGTGGTAGTGAAGGAGGTGGTAATAGTTATGGCTCAGACCCAGAGAATCCAGAGATTCCTTTTGTGCGTGGCATTGGTGAAGGTGGTAGTAGTCATGGCAGTGTCGATATAAAAGGTCAAGAAATTGCTTTATTTCCAGTTCGTAGCTGTAGTTCTTATTCTCTGCCTGATATGAGGCGTCCATCTTTTTCATCTTATTATGAGGCTACACACATTCAGATCAACCTAGAAAAAGTGGAGCACGGAGAAATAGAAGATCAGACTACATTTGAGATGAGAAGTCATGAATAATAGTCCTCTCTCTCATATAAACTTTAATCCTATCTCATAGGAAAGCTGATTTAGTTTAAGTTTGCGTGCCCTTAATTTGATTTTGCAGAGGCGGAGGTAATTTTCAGGGCTGTTAAGCAGGCTTTGAAAATTGGTTGCCATCACTGTATTTTTGAATACGACAGTAAATTTTTAATCCAAGCCTGTAACAACGACATTGAAGAATCTGACAGTGTGAGGCAGGAGAGAGAAACCTGCAATTTAAATGCAGGTTTTGTCACTTGTGGCCAAAATTATGGCTTTAAAATGTGGAAACCAGTATATTAAATATTGGTTTCTCCCGATACTGCGTTGGGAAAGGATCATGTGAAGTGTTGGTTTTTTTATTTTTCACAAAACCAGCAATATAGATGCTGGTTTTATGGTCAGCTGGTCAAACCCGATAAAAAGTGGCATGTTTTGTTATTTTTGTTAAAAAATGGCATATAATTGTATATATTTTTTCAAATTGGCATAGTAAAAAAAAAAAACCCATTATCAACTACTTCATCATATACTTTATCAACTTTGAACAAAAGAGATGCTCCATGGAGTTGCTTCTCTTGTAGTCTTTATTATGGCTACTGGATTCTTAAGGAGCTCAAATTTATCCAAAGATTTGGATGGCCTATTTACTCATATGCTAGCTATTTCAATTTTTTACATTGTTATGGTATTTCATGTGGAGTGTTTTGGCCAAAAACTTTTAAACTCACTTTTTCATTTCCAATTTAATGAGAAATTTATTGGGAGTTTTGTAGAACCAGGATTTGAATATGCAATTTCTGTTGGGATTCCACATTTGGTCAAGAAGATTGGTACTTCCATTGACAGGGATCTTATCAATTCTTGCTTTCATTTTTCTCTTCATTTTCTTTTTTTATCCCGGTGTTTCGTTATTGGCATAGATTTTGCACCGGTGGTTTCTTTTGAAGACTTGTGCTTAGGACAATGTGTTAATCTCTCTGGAAAAATGAAGAACAATGCTCATTGGTTTACTGTTGTGATATATCTTCTAAAAAACTTATATAAATTTGTGGATATACGCAGTCAACAAATTGCTACTTGAGAAGGTGGCAGCAGCGAAGGAGGTGGTGGTGAATGAAGTGGTAGTAAATGAAGTAGCGGTGAAGGAGGTGGTAATTTTTTTGGCTCATACCCACAAGATCCAGTGATTCCTTTGGTTCATGGTGGCAGTGATGGAAGCGGAGGTGAAGGAAATGGCAGTAAAGGTGATGGAGCTGAAGGAGGTGGCAGTGAAGGAGGTGGTAATAGTTATGGCTCATACCAAAATAATCCAGAGATTCCTTTGGTGCGTGGTGGCGATGAAGGAAGTGGCGGTGGAGGAGGTGGCGGTGAAGGAAGTAGCGATGAAGGATGTGGCGGTGAAAAGGTGGCAGTGAAGGAGGTGGTAATAGTTATGGCTCAGACCCAGAGAATCCAGAGATTCCTTTCGTGCGTGGCAGTGGAGAAGGTGGTAGTAGTCATGGTGGTGTCGACATAAAAGGTCAAGAAATTGCTTTATTTTCAATTCGTAGCTTTAGTTCTTATTCTCTGCCTGATATGAGGCATCCATCTTTTTTATCTTATTCTGAGACTACACACATTCAGTTCAACCTAGAAAAAGTGGAGCACGGAGAAATAGAAGATCAGACTGCATTTGAGATGAGAAGGCATGAATAATACTCCTCTCTCTCATATAAACTTTAATCCTATCTCATAGGAAAACTGATTTAGTTTAAGTTTGCGTGCCCTTAATTTGATTTTGCAGAGGCGGAGGTAATTTTTAGGGCTGTTAAGCAGGCTTTTAAAATTGGTTTCCATCACTGTATTTTAGAATAAGACAGTAAAGTTTTAATCCAAGCCTATAACAACGACATTAAAGAATATGGCAGTGTGAGGCAGGAGAGAGAAACCTGCAATTTAAATGCAGGTTTCGTCACTTGTGGCCAAGATTATGGCTTTAAAATGTGGAAACCAGTATATTAAATATTGGTTTCTCCTGACACTGCGTTGGGAAAGGACCCTGTGAAGTGTTGGTTTTTTTTTTTCACAAAATCGGTAATATAGATGCCGATTTTGTGATCAGCTGGTCAAACCCGCTAAAATGTGGCATGTTTTGTTATTTTTGTTAAAAACTGGCATATAACTGTATATATTTTTCCAAATTGGCATAGCAAAAAATGAAAAACTCATTATCAACTACTTCATCATACACTTTATCAACTTTGAACAAAAGAGATACTCCATGGAATTGCTTCTCTTATAGTCTTTATTATGGCTATTGGATTCCAAAAGAGGTCAAATTTATCCAAACATTTGGTTGGCGTATTTACTCAAATGCAAACTATTGTAATATTTTACATTGTTATGGTATTTCATGTGGGGTGTTTTGACCAAAAACTTTTGAACTCTCTTTTTCATTTCCAATTTGATGTGAATTTTATTGGGAGTTTTGTAGAATCAGGATTTGAATATGCAATTTCTATTGGGATTCCACATTTAGTCAAGAAGATTGGTACTTCCATTGACAGAGATCTTATCATTTCTTGCTTTTTTTTTTCTCATCATTTTCTTTTTTTATCCCGGTGTTTCGATATTGGCATAGATTTTGCACCGTTGGTTTCTTTTTAAGTCTTGCGTTTAGGACAAGGTGTTAATCTCTCTTGGCAAATGAAAAACAATGCTCATTGGTTTACTGCTATGATATATCTTCTAAAAAACATATATAAATTCGTGGATATACACAGTCAACAAATTGCTACTGGAAAAGATGGCAGCAGCGAAGGAGTTGATGGTGAATGAAGTGGTAGTAAAGGAAGTGGCGGTAAAGGAGGTGGTAATTTTTTTGCCTCATACCCACAGGATCCAGTGATTCCTTTGGGGCGTGGTGGCAGTGAAGGAAGCGGCGGTGAAGGAAGTGGCGCTGAAGGAGGTGGCAGTATAGGAGGTGGTAATAGTTATGGCTCATACCAAAAGGATGCAGAGATTCCTTTGGTGCATCGTGGCGGTGAAGGAAGTGGCGGTGAAGGAAGTGGCGGTGGAGGAAGTAGCGGTGAAGGAGGTGGCGGTGAAAAGGTGGCAGTGAAGGAGGTTGTAATAGTTATGGTTCAGACCCAGAGAATCCAGAGATTTCTTTTGTGCGTGGCAGTGGCGAAGGTGGTAGTAGTCATTGCGGTGTCGACATAAAGGGTCCAGAAATTGCTTAATTTCCATTTCGTAGCTTTAGTTCTTATTCCCTGCTAGATATAAGGCGTCCATCTTTTTCATCTTATTATGAGGCTACACACATTCAGATCAACCTAGAAACGGTGGAGCACAGAGAAATAAAAGATCATACTGCATTTGAGATGAGTAGGCATGAATAATACTCCTCTTTCTCATATTAACTTTAATCCTATCTCATAGGAAAGCTGATTTAGTTTAAGTTTGTGTACCCTTAATTTGATTTTGTAGGGGCGGAGGTAATTCTCATGACTGTTAAGCAGGCCCTAAAAATTGGTTGCCATCACTGTATTTTTGAATCAGACAGTAAAGTTTTAATCCAAGCCTGTAACAACGACTTTGAAGAATCTGGCAGTGTGAGGCAGGAGAGAGAAACCAGCAATTTAAATGCCAGTTTCTTCACTTGTGGCCAAGATTATGGCTTAAAAATATGAAAACCAGTATATTAAATATTGGTTTCTCCTGGCACTGCATTGGGAATGGACCCTGTGAAGAGTTGGATTTTTTTTTTCACAAAACCGGCAATATAGATGCCGATTTTGTGGTCAGCTGGTCAAACCCCATAAAAAGTGGCACGTTTTGTTATTTTTATAAAAAAATGGCATATAACTGTATATGTTTTTTCAAATTGGCATTGCAAAAAAAAAAAAACCCCATTATCAACTACTTCATCATACACTTTTTCAACTTTGAACAAAAGAGATACTCTATGGAGTTGCTTCACTTGTAGTCTTTATTATGGCTACTGGATTCCTAAGGTGCTCAAATTTATCCAAAGAATTGGATGGCCTATTTACTCAAATGCAAACTATTGCAATTTTTTAAATTGTTATGGTATTTTATGTGGGGTGTTTTGGCAAAAAACTTTTAAACTCTCTTTTTCATTTCCAATTTAATGAGAATTTTATTGGGAGTTTTGTAGAATCAGGATTTGAATATACAATTTATGTTGGGATTCCACATTTGGTCAAGAGGATTGGTACTTCCAGTGACAGAGATCTTATCATTTCTAGCTTTCTTTTTTCTCTTCATTTTCTTTTTTTATCCCGGTGTTTCGATATTAGCATAGATTTTGCACCGATGGTTTCTTTTGAAGACTTGTATTTAGGACAAGGTGTTAATCTCTCTGGGAAAATGAAGAACAATGCTCATTGGTTTACTGCTATGATATATCTTCTAAAAAACTTATATAAATTCGTGGATTTACGCAGTCAACAAATTGCTATTGGAAAAGGTGGCAGCGGCGAAGGAGGTGGCGGTGAATGAAGTGGTAGTAAAGGAAGTGGCAGTGAAAGAGGTGGTAATTTTTTTGGCTCATACCCACAGGATGCAGTGATTCCTTTGGTGCATGGTGGCAGTGAAGGAAGCGGCGGTGAAGGAAGTGGCAGTAAAGGTGATAGCGCTAAAGGAGGTGGCAGTAAAGGAGGTGATAATAGTTATGGCTCATACCAAAAGGATCCAGAGATTCCGTTGGTGCGCGGTGGCGGTGAAGGAAGTGGCGGAGGAGGAGGTGGCGGTGAAGGAAGTAGCGGTGAAGGAGGTGGCGGTGAAAAAGTGGCTGTGAAGGAGGTGGTAATAGTTATGGCTCAGACCCAGAGAATCCAGAGATTCCTTTTGTGCGAGGCAGTGGAGAAGGTGGTAGTAGTCTTGGCGGTTTCGACATAAAGGGTCTAGATATTGCTTTATTTCCAGTTCCTAGTTTTAGTTCTTATTCTCTGCCTGATATGAGGCGTCCATCTTTTTCATCTTATTCTGAGGCTACACACATTCAGATCAACTTAGAAACGGTGGAGCACGGAGAAATAAAAGATCAGACTGCTTTTGAGATGAGAAGGCATGAATAATACTCTTCTCTCTCATATTAACTTTAATCCTATTTCATAGGAAAGATGATTTAGTTTAAGTTTGTGTGCCCTTAATATAATTTTGCAGAGGTGGAGGTAATTCTCATAGTTGTTAAGCAGGCTCTGAAAATTGGTTGCCATCACTGTATTTTTGAATCAGACAATAAAGTTCTAATCCAAACCTGTAACAACGACATTGAAGAATCTGGCAGTGTGAGGCAGGAGAGAGAAACCAGCAATTTAAATGCCGGTTTCTTCACTTGTGGCTAAGATTATGGCTTTAAAATGTCGAAACCAGTATATTAAATATTAATTTCTCCTTACACTGCGTTGGGAAAGGTCCTGTGAAGGGTTGGTTTTTTATTTCACAAAACCGGCAATATAGATGCCGATTTTGAGGTCAGCTGGTCTAACCCCATAAAAATTGGCATGTTTTGTTATTTTTGTTAAAAAATGGCATATAACTGTATATATTTTTTCAAATTGGCATAGCAAAAAAAAAAAACCCATTATCAACTACTTCATCATACACTTTATCAACTTTGAACAAAAGTGATACTCTATGGAGTTGCTTCTCTTGTAGTCTTTATTATGGCTACTGGATTCCTAAGAAACTAAAATTTATCCAAAGATTTGGATGGCCTATTTACTCAAATGCAAACTATTGCAATTTTTTACATTGTTATGGTATTTCATGCGGGGTGTTTTGGCCAAAAACATTTAAACTCACTTTTTCATTTCCAATTTAATAAGAATTTTATTGGGAGTTTTGTAGAATCAGGATTTGAATATGCAATTTCAGTTTGGATTCCACATTTGGCCAAGAAGATTTATACTTCCATTGACAGAGAACTTATCGTTTCTTGCTTTCTTTTTTCTCTTCACTTTCTTTTTTTATCCCGGTGTTTCGATATTGGTTTCTTTTGCAGACTTGTGTTTTGGACAAAGTGTTAATCTCTCTGGGAAAAAAAAGAACAAGGCACATTTGTTTACTGCTGTGATATATCTTCTAAAAGACTTATATAAATTCATGGATATGCACAGTCAACAAATTGCTACTGGAGAAAGTGGCAGGGCGCGAAGGAGGTGGCGGTGAATGAAGTGGTAGTAAATGAAGTGGCGGTGAACGAGGTGCTAATTTTTTTGGCTCATACGCATAGGATCCAGTGATTCCTTTGGTGCGTGGTGGCAGTGAAAGAAGCGGCGGTGAAGAAAGTGGCAGTAAAGGTGATGGCGCTGAAGGAGGTGGCAGTGAAGGAGGTGGTAATAGTTCTGGCTCATACCAAAAGGATCCAGAGATTCCTTTGGTGCGTGGTGGCGGTGAAGGAAGTGGCGGTGGAGGAGGTGGTGGTGATAGAAGTAGCAGTGAAGGAGGTGGCAGTGAAATGGTGGCAGTGAAGGAGGTGGTAATAGTTATAGTTCATACCCAGAGAATCCAGAGATTCCTTTTGTGCGTGGCTGTGGAGAAGGTGGTAGTAGTCATGGCGGTTTCGACATAAAGGGTCCAAAAATTGCTTTATTTTCAGTTCGTAGCTTTAGTTCTTATTCTCTGCCTGATATGAGGCGTCCATCTTTTTCATTTTATTCTGAGGCTACACACATTCAGATCAACCTATAAATGGTGGAGCACAGAGAAATAAAATATCATACTGCTTTTGAGATGAGAAGGCATGAATAATACTCCTCTCTCTCATATTAACTTTAATTCTATCTCATAGGAAAGCTGATTTAGTTTAAGTTTATGTGCCCTTAATTTGATTTTGCAGAGGCGGAGGTAATTCTCATGGCTGTTAAGCAAGCTCTGAAAATTGGTTGCCATCACTATATTTTTGAATCAGACAGTAAAGTTTTAATCCAAGCCTGTAACAACGACATTGAAGAATCTAGCAGTGTGAGGTAGGAGAGAGAAACCAGCAATTTAAATGCCAGTTTCTTCACTTGTGGCCAAGATTATGGCTTTAAAATGTGGAAACCGGTATATTAAATATTGTTTTCTCCTGACATTGCGTTGGGAAAAGACCCCGTGAAGGGTTTTTTTTTTTTTCACAAAATCGGCAGTATAGATGCCGATTTTGTGGTCAGCTAGTCAAACCCCATAAAAAGTGGCATGTTTTGTTAAGTTAGGTAAAAAATGGCATATAACTGTATATATTTTTTCAAATTGGCATAGTAAAAAAAAAAACCCTTTATCAACTACTTCATCATACACTTTATCAACTTTGAACAAAATAAATACTCCATGGAGTTGCTTCTCTTGTAGTCTTTATTATGGCTACTGGATTCCTAAGGCGCTCAAATTTATCCAAAGATTTGGATGGCCTATTTACTCACATGCAAGCTATTGCAATTTTTTACATTGTTATGGTATTTCATGTGGGGTGTTTTGGCAAAAAACTTTTAAACTCTCTTTTTCATTTCCAATTTAATGAGAATTTTATTGGGAGTTTTGTAGAATCAGGATTTGAATATGCAATTTCAGTTGGGATTCCACATTTAGACAAGAAGATTTATACTTCGATTGACAAACTTCTTATCATTTCTTGCTTTCTTTTTACTCTTCACTTTCTTATTTTATCCCGGTGTTTCGATATTGGCTAGATTTTGCACCGGTGGTTTCTTTTGCAGACTTGTGTTTAGAAAAAAGTGTTAATCTCTCTAGGAAAAAAAAGAACAAGGCACATTTGTTTGCTACTGTGATATATCTTCTAAAAAACTTATATAAATTCATGGATATACACAGTCAACAAATTGCTACTAGAGAAAGTGGCAGCGGCGAAGGAGGTGGCGGTGAATGAAGTGGTAGTAAATGTAGTGGCGGTGAAAGAGGTGGTAATTTTTTTGGCTCATACATATAGGATCCAGTGATTCCTTTGGTGCGTGGTGGCAGTGAAAGAAGCGGAAGTAGAGGAAGTGGCAGTAAAGGTGATGGCGCTGAAGGAGGTGGCAGTGAAGGAGGTGGTAATAGTTCTTGCTCATACCAAAAGGATCCAGAGATTCCTTTTGTTCGTGGTGGCAGTGAAGGAAGTGGCGGTGGAGGAGGTGGCGGTGAAAATGTGGCAGTGAAGAAGGTGGTAATTGTTATGGCTCAGACCCAGAGAATCCAGAGATTCCTTTTGTGCGTGGCTGTGAAGAAGGTGGTAGTAGTCATGGCGGTGTCGACATAAAGGGTTTAGAAATTGCTTTATTTCCAGTTCGTAGCTTTAGTTTTTATTCTCTGCCTGATATGAGGTGTCCATCTTTTTCATCTTATTCTGCGCCTACACACATTCAAATTAACCTAAAAATGGTGGAGCACAGAGAAATAGAATATCAGACTGCTTTTGAGATGAGAAGGCATGAATAATACTCCTCTCTCTCATATTAAATTTAATCCTATCTCATAGGAAAGCAGATTTAGTTTAAGTTTGTGTGCCCATAATTTGATTTTGCATAAGAGGAGGTAATTCTCATGGATGTTAAGCAGGCTTTGCAAATTGGTTGCCATCACTGTATTTTTCAATCATACAGTAAAGTTTTAATCCAAACCTGTAACAACGACATTGAAGAATCTGGCAGTGTGAGGCAGGAGAGAGAAACCAACAATTTTAATGCCGGTTTCTTCACTTGTGGCCAAGATTATAGCTTTAAAATGTGGAAACCAGTATATTAAATATTGGTTTCTCCTGACACTGCGTTGGGAAAGGACCCTGTGAAGGGTTGGTTTTTTTTTCACAAAACCGGCAATATTGATGCAGGTTTTGTGGTCAGCTGGTCAAACCCCATAAAAAGTGGCATGTTTTGTTATTTTAGAAAAAAAAAATGGCATATAACTGTATATATTTTTTTCAAATTGGCATAGCAAAAAAAAAAAAAAAACCCATTATCAACTATTTCATCATACACTTTATCAACTTTGAACAAAATAGATACTCCATGGAGTTGCTTCTCTTGTAGTCTTTATTATGGCTACTGGATTCCTAAGGAGCTCAAATTTAACTAAAGATTTGGATGGCTTATTTACTCACATGCAAGCTATTGCAATTTTTTACATTGTTATGGTATTTTAATATGGGGTGTTTTGGCCAAAAACTTTTAAACTCTCTTTTTCATTTCCAATTTAATGAGAATTTTATTGGGAGTTTTGTAGAATCAGGATTTGAATATGCAATTTCAGTTGGGATTCCACATTTGGCCAAGAAGATTGGTACTTCCATTGACAGAGATCTTATCATTTCTTGCTTTCTTTTTTTTCTTCATTTTCTTTTTTTATCCCGGTGTTTCGATATTGGCATATATTTTGCATCAGTGGTTTCTTTTGCAGACTTGTGTTTATTACAAGGTGTTAATCTCTCTGGGAAAAAGAAGAACAATGCTCATTTGTTTACTGCTGTGATATATCTTCTAAAAGACTTATATAAATTCGTGGAGATACGCAGTCAACAAATTGCTACTGGAGAAAGTGGCAGCGGCGAAGGTGGTGGCGGTGAATGAAGTGGTGGTGAAAGAGGTGGTAATTTTTTTGGCTCATACACATAGGATCCAGTGATTCCTTTGGTGCGTGGTGGCAGTAAAAGAAGCGGCGGTGGAGGAAGTGGCATTAAAGGTGATGGCGCTGAAGGATGTGGCAGTGAATGAGGTGGTAATAAATCTGGCAAATACCAAAAGGATCTAGAGATTCCTTTGGTGCGTGGTGGCGGTGAAAAAAGTGGCAGTGGAGGAGGTGGCGGTGAAGGAAGTAGCGTTGAAGGAGGTGGTGGTGAAAAGATGGTAGTGAAGGAGGTGGTAATAATTATGGCTCAGACCCAGAGAATCCAGAGATTCCTTTTGTGCGTGGCTATGAAGAAGGTGATAGTAGTCATAGCGATGTCGGCATAAAGGGACTAGAAATTGCTTTATTTCCAGTTCGTAGCTTTAGTTCTTATTTTCTGCCTGATATGAGGCGTCCATCTTTTTCATCTTATTCTGAGGCTACACACATTCAGATCAACCTAGAAACGGTGGAGCACGGGGAAATAGAATATCATACTGCTTTAGAGATGAGAAGGCATGAATAATACTCCTCTCTCTCATATTAACTTTAATCTTATCTCATAGGAAAGCTGACTTAGTTTAAGTTTGTGTGCCCTTAATTTGATTTTGCAGAGGCGGAGGTAATTCTCATGGCTATTAAGCAGGCTATGAAAATTGGTTGCCATCACTTTATTTTTGAATCAGACAGTAAAGTTTTAATCCAAGCCTGTAACAACGACATCGAAGAATCTGGCAGTGTGAGGCAGGAGAGAGAAACCAGCAATTTAAATGTCGGTTTCTTCACTTGTGGCCAAGATTGTGGCTTTAAAATGTGGAAACCAGTATATTAAATATTGGTTTCTCCTGACACTGTGTTGGGAAAAGTCACTGTGAAGGGTTGGTTTTTTTTTTCACAAAACCGGTAATATAGATGCCGGTTTTGTGGTCAATTGGTCAAACCCCATAAAAATTGGCATGTTTTGTTATTTTTGTTAAAAAATGGCATATAACTGTATATATTTTTTCAAATTGGCATAGCAAAAAAAAAAACTCATTATCAACCACTTCATCATACACTTTATCAACTTTGAACAAAAGAGTTCTCCAAAGAGTTGCTTCTCTTGTAGTCTTTGTTATGGCTACTGAATTCTTAAAAAGCTAAAATTTATCCAAAGATTTGGATGGCTTATTTACTCACATGCAAACTATTGCAATTTTTTACGTTGTTATGGTATTTCATGTGGGGTGTTTTGGCAAAAAACTTTTAAACTCTCTTTTTCATTTCCAATTTAACGAGAATTTTATTGGGAGTTTTGTAGAATCAGAATTTGAATATGCATTTCAATTTGGATTCCACATTTGGCCAAGAAGATTGGTACTTCCATTGACAGAGATCTTATTGTTTCTTGCTTTCTTTTTTCTCTTCACTATCTTTTTTTATCCCGGTGTTTTGATATTGGCATAGATTTTGCACCGGTGGTTTCTTTTACAGACTTGTGTTTAGGACAAGGTGTTAATCTCTCTGAAAAAAAAAAGAACTATGCTCATTTGTTTACTACTGTGATATATCTTCTAAAAAAACTTATATAAATTCATGGATATACGCAGTCAACAAATTGCTACTGGAGAAGGTGGAAGCGGTGAAGGAGGTGGCGGTGAATGAAGTGGTAGTAAAGGAAGTGTTGGTGAAGGAGGTGGTAATTTTTTTGCCTCATACCCAAAAGGTCCAGTGATTCCTTTAGTGCGTGGTGACAGGGAATGAAGTGGCGGTGGAGGAGGTGGCGGTGAAGGAAGTGGCAGTAGAGGAGATGGCGGTGAAGGAGGTGGTAATAGTTATGGCTCATACCCAAAGGATCCATTGAATCCTTTGGTGCGTGGTGGCAGTGAAGGAAGTGGCGATCGAGGAGGTGGTGGTGAAGGAAGTAGCGGTGAAGGAGGTGGCAGTGAAGTAGGTGGTAATAGTTATGGCTAAGACCCAGAGAATCCAAAGATTCCTTTTGTGCGTGGCAGTGGAGAAGGTGGTAATAGTCTTGGCGGTGTCAACAAAAAGGGTCCAAAAATTGTTTTATTTCCAATTCATAGCTTTAGTTCTTATTCTCTGCCTGATATGAGGCGTCAATCTTTTTCTTCTTATTTTGAGGCAACACACATTTAGATAAACCTAGAAATGATGGAGCAAGGAGAAATAGAAGATCAGACTGCTTTTGAGATAAGAAGGCATGAATAAGACTCCTCTCGCTCATATTAACTTTCATCCTATCTCATAGGAAAGCCGATTTAGTTTAAGTCTGTGTGCGCTTAATTTGATTTTGAAGAGGCGGAGGCAATGCTCATAGATGTTAAGCAGGCTCTAAAAATTGGTTGCCATCATTGTATTTTTGAATCAGACAGTAAAATTTTAATCCAAGCCTATAACAACGACATTGAAGAATCTGGCAGTGTGAGGTAAGAGAGAGAAACCAACAATTTAAATGCCAATTTCTTCACTTGTGGAAAAGATTATGGCTTTAAAATGTGGAAACTGTTATATTAAATATTGATTTTCCCTAACACTTTGTTGGGAAAGGACCCTATGAAGGGTTGGATTTTTTTTTCATAAAACCGGCAATATAGATGCCGGTTTTGTGGTCAGTTGGTCAAACCCCATAAAAAGTGGCATATTTTGGTATTTTTGTTAAAAAAAAATGGCATATAACTGTATATATTTTTTCAAATTGGCATAGCAAAAAAAAAAACCCATTATCAACTACTTCATCAAACACTTTATCAACTTTGAACAAATGTGAAACTCCATGGAGATGCTTCTCTTGTAGTCTTTATTATGGCTACTGGATTCTTAAGGAGCTCAAATTTATCCAAAGATTTGGGTGGCCTATTTACTCAAATGCAAACTATTGCAATTTTTTACATTGTTATGGTATTTCATGTGGGGTGTTTTTGCCAAAAACTTTTAAACTCTCTTTTTCATTTCCAATTTAATGAGAATTTTATTGGGAGTTTTGTAGAATCAAGATTTGAATATGCAATTTCAGTTGGGATTCCACATTTGGTCAAGAAGATTGGTACTTCCATTGACAGAGATCTTATCGTTTCTTGCTTTTTTTTTCTCTTCATTTTCTTTTTTTATCCCGGTGTTTCGATATTGGCATAGATTTTACACTGGTGGTTTCTTTTGCAGACTTGTGTTTAGGACAAGGTGTTAATCTCTCTGGGCAAATGAAGAACAAAGCTCTTTGGTTTACTGCTGTGATATATCTTCTAAAAAACTTATATAAATTTGTGGATATATGCAGTCAACAAATTGCAATTGGAGAACATGGCAGCGACGAAGGAGGTGGCGGTGAATGAAGTGGTAGTAAAGGAAGTGGCGGTGAATGAAGTGGTAGTAAAGGAAGTGGCGGTGAAGGAGGTGGTAATTTTTTTGGCTCATACCCACAGGATCCAGTGATTCCTTTGGTGCGTGGTGGCAGTGAAGAAAGCTGCGGTAAAGGAAGTGGCAATAGAGGTGATGGCGCTGAAGGAGGTGGTAATAGTTATAGCTCATACAAAAAGGATCCAGAGATTCCTTTGGTGCGTGGTGGCGGTGAAGGAAGTGGCGGTGGAGGAGGTGGAGGTGAAGGAAGTAGCGGTGAAGGAGGTGGCGGTGAAAAGGTGGCAGTGAAAGAGGTGGTAATAGTTATGGCTCAGACCTAGAGAATCCAGAGATTCCTTTTGTGCGTTGCAGTGGAGAAGATGTAGTAGTCATGGCGGTGTCGACATAAAGGGTCCAGAAATTGCTTTATTTCCAGTTCGCAGCTTTAGTTCTTATTCTCTGCCTGATATGAGGTGTCCATCTTTTTCATCTTATTCTGAGGCTACACACATTGAGATCAACCTAGAAACGGTGGAGCATGGAGAAATAGAAGATTAGACTGCTTTTGAGATGAGAAAGCATGAATAATACTCCTTTCTCTCATATTAACTTTAATCATTTCTCATAGGAAAGTCGATTTAGTTTAAGTTTGTGTGCGCTTAATTTGATTTTGCAGAGGCGGAGGCAATGCTCATAGCTGTTAAGCAGGCTCTGAAAATTGATTGCCATCACTGTATTTTTGAATCAGACAGTAAAGTTTTAATCCATGGCTATAATAACGACATTGAAGAATCTAGCAATGTGAGGCAAGAGAGAGAAACCAGCAATTAAAATGTCAGTTTTTTCACACGTGGCCAAGATTATGGCTTTAAAATGTGGAAACCGATATATTAAATATTGGTTTCCCCTAACACTGCATTGGGAACTGACCCTGTGAAGGGTTGGATTTTTTTTTTGCAAAACCAAAAATATAGATGCCGGTTTTGTGGTCAGCTGGTCAAACCCCACGAAAAGTGGCATGTTTTGGTATTTTTGTTAAAAAATGGCATATAACTGTTAATATTTTATCAAATTGGCATAGCAAAAAAAAAAACCCATTATCAACCACTTCATCAAATACTTTATCAACTTTGAACAAAAGAGATACTCCATGGAGTTGCTTCTCTTGTAGTCTTTGTTATGGCTACTGTATTCCTAAGGAGCTCAAATTTATCCAAAGAATTGGATAGCCTATTTACTCACATGCAAACTATTGCAATTTTTTACAATGTTATGGTATTTCATTGGGGTGTTTTGGCAAAAAACTTTTAAACTCTCTTTTTCATTTTCAATTTAATGAGAATTTTATTTGGAGTTTTGTTAAATCAAGATTTGAATATGCAATTTCAGTTGGGATTCCACATATGGTCAAGAAGATTGTTACTTCCATTGACAGAGATCTTATCATTTCTTGCTTTCTTTTTTCTCTTCATTTTTTTTATCTCGGTGTTTCGATATTTGCATAGATTTTGCACCGGTGGTTTCTTTCGCAGACTTGTGTTTAGGACAAGGTGTTAATCTCTCTTGGAAAATGATGAACAATGCTCATTAGTTTACTACTGTGATATATATTTTCTAATAAACTTATATATATTCGTGGATATACGCAGTCAACAAATTGCTAATGGAGAAGGTGACAGTGGCGAAGAAGATGGTAATAGTTATAGCTCATACCTAGAGGATCCAGAGATGCCTTTGGTGCGTGGTAGCGGTGAATGAATTAACGGTGGAGGAGGTAGTGGTGAAGGAAGTGGCAGTGGAGGAGGTGGTGGTGAAGGAGGTAGCGATGAAGGAGGTGGTAATAGTTATGGCTCAGACCAAGAAGATCTAGAGCTTCCTGTGGTGCGTGGTGGCGGTGAAGGAAGTGGCAGTGGAGGAAGTGGCGATGAAAGAAGTGGCGGTGAATGAGGTGGCTGTGAAGGAGATGGTAATAGTTATGGCTCAGACCCAGAGCATCCAGAGATTCCTTTGGTGCGTGGCAGTGGAGAAGGTGCTAGTAGTCATGGCGGTGTCGACATAGAGGGTCCAGAAATTGCTTTAGTTCCAGTTCGTAGCTTTAGTTCTTATTCTCTGCCTGATATGAGGCTTCCATCTTTTTCATCTTATTCTGAGGCTACACACGTTCAAATCAACCTAGACACAGTGGAACAAGGAGAAACAGAAGATCATACTGCTTTTGAGATGAGAAGGCACGAATAATACTCCTCTCTCTCATCTCAACTTTAATCCTTTCTCATAGGAAAGCCGATTTAGTTTAAGTTTGTGTGCATTTAATTTGATTTTACAGAGGCGGAGGCAATACTCAAGGCTGTTAAGAAGGCTCTGCAAATTGGTTGCCATCACTGTATTTTTGAATCAATAGTAAAGTTTTAATCCAACTCTGTAACAACGACATTGAAAAATCTAACAGTGTGAGGTAGGAGAGAGAAATCGGCAATTAAAATGCCAGTTTCTTCACATTTGTCCAAGATTCTGGCTTTAAAATGTGGAAACCGGTATATTAAATATCAGTTTCCCCTAACACTGCGTTGGGAACCGACC
>CATKHJ010193307.1:0-16324 GCA_949750685.1 Vernicia montana
TGAGTTATAAATGATTGATGTGTTATGTATTGACACAGGTTCTGTTAGCAGGTGGGCCCATAGCCCTGAGATCTGATATATTATTTGATAATATGATATGTTCCTTGATAGTAAGATATGTCAGGCTGACTACGGGTTCTGGAAGCCTTAAGCTTACCTATTCCCTAGTGCCGGTCACGTGCCTACGAGTCGGGTCGTGACATTAATAATCAAATTATATTTAAATTTAAGTATTAACCAATATATTTCAAATAATAATTCAAAATTAAAATCTAAATCATTATTTTAATGCTTGTATCATCGTATGTTTTCTCTTATCATATTTCTATATTTTCATTAGTAATTAGGAATATAATAAAAAAAATATTTTTTTTCCAATATATTTTTTTTATTTAAGACCAAAGGTACAAATAGAACTCTCATCTTTAGGTTGATCTTAATTTTTTTTTTTTTTTGTCTCATTAGACCCTTAACCTTTTCAAAATGGCACATATAAAACCCTTTGTCTATAATTTATGATTTTTATCAAGTGATGTTAAAAATAAAAAATTAATATCTATGCACATACGTATTAATTTTTATTTTTGTATAAATATTTTTCTAACTATTTAGAGAAAAATTAATATTTGTGAAATTCAAAATTAATAAAATAAATTAGTTAATTAAAATATTACAAATTTAATTTAATATAAAATGACTTCTTAATCCTTATACATTAAAGTATAATTTATAAAAAATATTCTTATATAAAATATTAAAATATTATTATATTTCATGTAATATAATTATTTTTGTCACGTCCCGAACTCGAAAGCACGTGACCGGCACTAGGGAACGAGAAAGTATAAGGCTTCCAGAACCTGTAGTAAGCCTGATTACTCGCTAAACAACAAAACAATCAATGTGGCAACTATAATTGTTACAAAACAGGGACTATGAGCCCACCTGTTAAGCAGAATCTGTGCAAAACATCAGATCAATGCCACTCAGGACAATTATCTCAATAACATCATTAATAACAATCTCATCATTTGGTTTTTGCTCGACAGATCATCCATAATGAGTAAGTTTAGCTATCCTCCAAAACTCAATAATCGAATAATTGGACCAACGATACAGAGTTTCAGAAAATGGAAAATAACAATGTGGAGTTTTAAATTTATAATACAACATAATTTAAAATTAATTACATAACTGAGTTTCAAAACACATTTCACTGCTGAAGGATAGAAGGCATGAATACTCGACTAAAATTTACTTCTCAAGCTCATCTTACAACCTGGAAAAAATATTAAACATGGATGAGCATTCGACTCAATGAATTATATAGTTATCAATATAACATGTCATTCGAAAAATTATAAATGCTAATGCATAATGTCAACCGAACAAACAATCATATAATCATCCAAGGATAGGAATTAGTCGATAGGAACCACACTAAATCTCAATATGATGAGCAGATCCCCCTATCATAACTCTCTTAATCCAAAACTGTCTCTTAATATCCATTATAGGGTCCCAACCGTCTATGGTCTAAGCCACGCAGCGCCGACCCAACTGGCAGCAGCCAGCGATGAGCGAGCTCTAAGCCGTCATACACCAGTTATAAATCATCAAATCACAATCACAATTTGAATCATAATCATAATTTTAATCTCATGTATGGTTCTATGTCCTCCTAATTCCATCCGATCAAACACAAGTAATATGCAGCACCAATATAACAGAACAATCATATACACATGTCAGAATGCTTAACTTATATTCATAATGCATAATTATATATATAATATACAAACAATTAATGCAGTATGCAAATAAAATATTAATTAAATAAAAAGAATTGAGTATTATATTAAACTATATAACTCACAAACTTAACGGATGCCAAACTAGCTCTTCTCAACGGATGAATCTCACAACTGGAGAGACACTTGAAACATCGATACTATATAACAGAGAGATTATTAGAACACATACCACTCTACTACGATACTCAAACATCCACAAAGATTCTACCGAAATTTCAACAGAATCTTCCCTATAATTAAGACTTTACCCAGCTGAAATAATATAAATAAACACTTCTAATTTGCTATCAAGGCTCACAATAATTCAACACAGCTCATGGATCCCTCTTGGGTCTCCAACTCAACAATCATCAATTCAATTTATACAACATTAATTAAATAAATACAATCCCTTTAATTCCTTTAAATCATTACTCAATTTGCAAATATTCTTTTTAATAAAATTATTTCAATTAATAAATCATGTCAAAATTTACATTTTTCAACCTTTAGAAAATATCATACAAATCAGAATCATTCTTCATAATCACATATAATTTCAAACTCATTCTTTTACATAAAAGGAATATTTCCAAAATTGGAATTCTTATCAAATTAATTTGGTACAATAATCATTTTCAAAATAATATAAAACTTATATAATTAAATTTATAAAATTTTGCAATATAAAATTCATTTAAGCATTTTCATAAAAATTCATAATAAATTCATGGAGATTTATCTAAATCTTAAATTCAATAATAATATACAATTACACATTAAATTATGCTTCAACCAATTTAATTTTAATATCATTTAATTAATTTACTTTCATAAAATTATTTTTAATTAATATATAAAATTCCTATTAATTTTAAATTCACTAACTTTAACTTCAACAATAAAAATAAAATCCTCATGATTAATAAACCATCCAGTTTAACTCCAATAAATTTATAAAATCTCATAAATAATTCAAACCATTAATTTAAGCCCGAATACATAATAATACATGCAGAAACAATAATTTTTCGGGCATTTAAAACACCGACATAAAATCAATAACATAGCGTTCTCGTCTTACCAGAGTCGAATTCTTGCAAACTATCTCCAGAAGCGCGATGTAAGCGTGAAAAGTCGCTCGCTAGAAATTATGGGTTATCGATAACGCGTGGAGCCCACTCGCCAGTGATCGGCCGGCGACGCGCCACTGCCGATGGTGGCGGTTGGGGAAACCATTCATACCGTTTTGCTTGTCTTGATGCCAGGAGCTAAAAAATACCCATCACTCTCCGCCACTCGCTGCCAATCGCCGGGAAACAGAGCTCAAAGGTTCGGTGGTCCATTTTTTCGATCTCTCTCTCCGGTCATCCTCAGCCGGCATACCAGGTATAGAAATGAAACTCTTGACATGAGGAGTCAATCGACACTAAGATCGCCGGCATCCGACATCAGAATCAGCTAGAATCGCCATCAGAAGCTTTGGTCGTCGAAAAAATTTCACACGGCGCGTTCTGCTTCCTCCGGTGACGTCTCACGGCGAAACTGGTGGTGTTGGACTCACCGAAAACTGGGCTTCACGGTGATAGAGCGCATGTCTGTCAGAGCTCACTGGACGGCAACTAATCGAGACCGACAACTCTTCTCTCTCTCTCTCTCTTCACACTCTTCTGCCCGATTTTAGATTTGAAATTCTTAACTTTTTAATAATAATAATAATAATAATAATAATAATAATAATAATAACTTTAAACAATAACAAAATAAAATTAATATTTACTTAAAATCTATAATTGAAAAGTATAAAGTTTGATTTAATAAATATCTTACCTCAAGAATAACAAATAATATTTTTAAAATTACAATAATCCAAAAATTTTAAATAAATATGAAAATTTTAAATCTCGATGTAGTACGTATAATTAAATAATTATATTTCCGTACGAAAATATGATTTTCTAAAATAAATAAAAATTCAAGTTATTACAATTTTGATCTTTTTTTTATACATAATTGCAGAGAAAAATTATTTACTCATTACAATTTATTATTAATTTATTAAAATTACATAAGAAAATTATATAAATGTAAAAACTTTCATTTGCTTTGATTAGTTTATTATATTTAATTACTTTTAATTTTTAAAAAATATTTTTTCATATCAATATAAAGCACAAATAATGAGACTCAATAGCCATATTATTTTTTTTAATGTTTGTTTAATGAAATATAGAGGGAGAGTTTTACATGTATCATTTTAGAAAGGTCAATGGTTTAATAGGACAAAAAAAAAAAAAACATTAAGAGCTCACTTGAACATCAGCCCAAATAAAAAGGTCCTATTTATACCTTTGACCTTTATTTAATTTGAAAAAAATATATAAATAAATTCTAAATGTTAAAGTTGAGATATATTTTTTCAATATGTTTTTTTCCTATTATATTCTATTAACACCATAGATTTTTTACATGTTTTATTTTTTTAATTTAGCTAAAATTTTAAATTTCAAATTTTTACCTCTCCATCTTATAAATAATATATATATATATATATATTATTTGTCTAATTAATTATTTTATTAATAACATATAAATATTTGTAACTCCACTTATCAAATTTTTTGACGAAATCACTGCTTTTATTAATTAGATAATTATTTAATTAATTTATACTTTTTATCAATTTTATATTTATTAATTTTTATTTTCAAATGTATATATCTGAATTAATCATAGTTGTCAAATTCAGTTCGACTTGACCGGTTTAACTAGAAAATGCAGAAACTGGTCCATAGACCGAACCGAGTGACTCCTAAAACTCCAGGTATAGCAAAATCAGCAACCCGGGCAAGTGCCCGGCAACCTGATCGATTCAGTCACGGGTCAGACGGGTATAACGAATTTGGTTCAGTCTTTTTTTTTTTTTTTTAAATTAAAACAAAGTAAAATACTGTCATCACTGTTATTTTATGTTGTTTTTTGAAAACATAAAATAAAATAAATTTTATGTTGAACATTTGTTATTTTATGTTGAATATTAATATATTAAAATTATGTTGGATATTAATTTATTATAATTTTTTTATTTCATTGTTTAATTTTTTGTTATATATATATATATATATATATAATATTATATTACATTTCAATTCAACTTCGATTGAACCTCTGACATGTTATTCTCTGTCATTACCGATTTAAAAACCAGACTAGATCTGAAAATCATGAAATTAACCGAACTAACCGATACAGAGCACCACAGAAATTGGCCCTAGAGCATGATTTTAAATAACGGCAAATACGTTACGTATCGGCCGTTTCGTCTAGGTTTTTGATGGGTCCGATACGTTATTCGAGCGTTACACATATGCTAATGAGAATTAGTTCTGAATCGATACTGAATCACCCGATACACACTGATACGGCCGTTATTCAGCGATACGGGCGTGACGTATCAATATAAAAAATTATTCTTATTATATCTTTAATTTTTATTTTATTTTATTAATATAAATTATGAATATATTATTTAAAAATACTATTATTTTATATTTTTTAAAATATTTTATTAGTGTAAAATATTGATATATTGTTATTTACATTATTTATATAAGATTTTTTTTAATGTATTTAAAACATTATTGATAGTATTTACAAAAGTCATTTCTTTATAAATTTTTTTTTGTTTGTAAGCTTAAATTATTGATTGAATTTTACATTATCACCATATTTGTCTTCATATAAAAGCTCAATAATTGTTTGATATATTTTCATATGGAGTAAATAACTAAAATGTAAATGAGTTCAATAGTGGGCAAAACAATTGAGATCATCCACGACACTCTTTTTGGTAGTGATTAGTCAATCTTGTAGTATATTTATTTTTTCATATTGCCTTATTTGCTCAAAATAGAGAGGGATTTTTTTTTATCACCTTATTATTCTTAAATAACTTGATTTTTTCATCTTATGAATTAATAAAATAAGATTAATTTATCAAAAAAATTATATTTTTTAAGTGAATACAATATTTTATTAAGAATTTATATAATTAATCATTGTTATTATTCATTACTCATAAATATGTTATATAATTTGAGTTTTATAGTTTAGATTACATTAAATTAAATATTTATTAATTTAATGTATTACATTTTGAACGTTATAATCTATTTTTTATTGATTTGAATTAGTTTGCTAATCAATTTTGAAAATTTACAATAGCGATGGTCAATTCAAATTGATTCGATCCGATTCTATTACACCGATTCCAATATCAATACGATACGTAAAATCATTATTTAAAAACCTGCAGGAAGTTTGGAAAAAAAATATACAAGTTTTCTTGTTATCTTTCAATCAAATTTTATTTTTATTTTTTAATTATTTGTTGAAACATGGGTATGTTTTCCCTATATGTAGATTCTGACATCGAAACTCTCGTTATTTTTTATTTTTAAGAATGTTTTTCATCAAAAAACCAAATTGAGCCTCACCATACTCTTTCCTTTTGTTTGGGAAAAATATAAGGAGGGAGGGGGGAGAGAGGAGAGATTATATATAATCTTTTGTTTGGAAATAGGAGAAAATTGAGGGGGAGAAAATGAGATGAAATTTTATTTTTTTTATTTGAAATAATGATTAAAAAATATTTCAAAATTAAATTTATAGTATTACTCTATAATTTAATTAAGCTTCCTCTTATTTAAAAAGATAAAAAAATATTAACACTTTTTTTTTTACTCATTTTCACCTCATTACAAAAATTTGTGGTAACAAGTGATTAATTTTCTCCTCCCTTTCTCTTTATTTCTCAAAAAAAAAAAAAAAAAAAAAAAAGAAGCATCCCTAATACTTTCTCCTCCCTCACTCTCTCCCCCTCCATTTTCACCCCTTCCCAAACATAAGCTTCTTCTTCTTCTTCTTCACCCTTTTCCATGGCTCCTTCTCTCTCTTCTCTCCCTCTCCCTCTCCCTCACTCTCAATCCACAGCTACCCACCGCCGCCAATCCTTACTTATAAGCTCCTCTTCTTCCAATGACAATAAAATCACATACTCACCACCGCCGCAAGTGGAGAAGAAGTCTTTTGCTGTCGCCACATGGGAGATTTTCTTGGGAATTGCGTTGAGGTTGTTGAAAAGTTTTGGTGGAAATAAAGATGGGAGCTTTTCTTCTTCTGGGGTTTCGTTGTTTGAGAAATCGAATGGGAAAGGGAGTAGGAATGTGGATTATGAGGAGAGGATGGATGAGATAAAGCCGGAGGTTATATGGGAACAAAAGCTTAAGGATATTGAGGCTGAGAAAGAACGGCGTGTTGTTACGGGTCCTGGGTTTAGTTTTTCTGCTGCTGGATTATTGATTCCTTATCATCTTGGTGCTGCTCAATTGCTCATTGAAAAGGGTTACATTAAGGTTAGTTTTTTGGTTACTCAGTTCTGGTTTCTTAGTGGCAATTTCTTATTTTTACTAGTAAAAGTTGAGGGATTTTCAATTGGGATTTATTGATGGAAAGTGAATTTGAGTAGTTTTGGTTTTTAATTTTGCTTAAAAGATTAAGATTTTTGAGATTCTATGTTGATGGATATGGATTTGTGGGTTTTGTAAATTTGGTATGTATTTCGCATGCTGAATTGATGTTATCTGTAAAATGGTAAGTGAAAACTCTAAACTTAAATTTTTTATTAAATATAATAAGTGATCAGTTTTTTCAAATATTTTTATAATTTAAAAATTATATTACTCATCTTATTCGCAGCACTTTATTTTCAGTTTTACCAACAACACCTAATTCTTATTCCTAAGCCAGTTATGCTTAGCTGCTTGGCTTCTTTTTCTCAACTCCGTCCAGTTTAGGCCTACTGCTTATTCAGTAATTAATCTTCTTTCAGGACCTGCTGAGAATAAAAAATATAAACGTCTGGTCCTGATCAACAATTTTGATATTAAACTGAAATGTTTTCTTCTTTTTTTTTTTTTTTTTTTATCTTTATCTTTATGTGCTCTGACACAGGAAACCACACCATTGGCTGGTTCCTCTGCTGGTGCCGTAGTCTGTGCACTGATTGCCTCTGGGGTTAGTATGCAGGAGGCCTTAACAGCTACCAAAGTATTGGCTGAAGACTGCCGGCTAAGAGGGACAGCTTTTCGACTTGGGGTAAATTTTTACTGCATTATTCAAAGAGATACATGTTGTTTGATGCTGAAATATATTCTTATAATGAAAGTTTTCATTCTTAGTTTCTCTAGGCTAGTAATAAACCTATTATTTTCTTACCAACTATAAATGTCTAAATCAGAGCATGGTGTTTCAATTTGTGGTATATCTGAAACAATATATCACCTATATGCTTAGAAATGAGATTTTATGCATTATGTAATTGCTTAGAGATGAGATTTTATGCATTATGTAATTTTATGTTGGCTAATGAGTAGTAATTTTTGTGGCAAAGAAAAATAAATTAAGATTTTTTGTATCATTTTTCAAAAGAAAGAAAAAAAAAAAAAACAGAGATTTAGTATTAATTTGTTTGTTCTTTTGCACAGGCTGTTATTCGGGATGTTCTTGAAAAGTTACTTCCAGATGATGTTCATATTAAGTCCAATGGGAGGGTTCGTGGTAAGGGAGATTTTCTTTTCTTTCTTGTGATAAAACCTGTGCATCATGTTGGGAAGGCTTGCTATTTGGAGTATTCATTACTTTGTACAGTTGGGTGTGTGTCTATGTGATTGTATACACATATGCATGGATGTACTGTTGATTGGATGAACTCTGTAGTGAGGTAGATGTGATGGCAGAAGTGCATAATGCTTCAAGCAGGAAATAGTTAATTGAATGTGAAAAGGTTGGGAACTGAATTAATTTGTACTCAATGTGTCCTCGACATGTAATGATTTATTACTACTTGCGTCATGCATGCCAATTCTAACTGCATAGTTTTATTTGTTGTTTCTCTTATATATGTTTTTGTTACTGTTATTGGTCTTTGCTCATTTTTCTTGTAATGTTGTTCAGTTCTATTTCTTAAAATGAATTATATTTTTGGCTCATGAGGATCTCATTGGTCTGGAAACAATGGTAGCATGATCCTTTTGTGGATAGGGTAGATGGTGTATTTGCTATTCGGGTCTATGTTAGTTAATTATTTGGGTTGTCTCCATTTTTGACATATTTCCCCCTTGTGGTAGTTGTGCCTGGCATGGTTATGGAACTCACTTGTGAATGCAGATTTACTTAGACTTGAATATCTGAGTTTTTTTTTTTTTATTTGATCTGCACTTGCACTTTGTTAATATAGTTTGCCCTCTCACAGTTGCTGTAACTCAGATTTTTTGGAGACCCAGGGGTTTATTGGTGGATCAATTTGATTCTAAAGAAGATCTCATAAATGCAGTTTTAACTTCTTCCTTTATTCCAGGGTGAATGGTTAATATATAATTTTTCCTGAAAATACTTGTTAGTTTATTTACAACATTGAATTACAAGTAATTCCAGTGCAAATATGTTGAAATTACAGATATATGGCACCAAGACTTGCCACAATGTTCCGGAATCGACTTTGCGTTGATGGGGGTTTGACATTGTTTACGCCACCAACATCAGTTTCTCAGACAGTAAGTGCAGGAGATATTTTTCTTGTAGATGTTTCAATGAATCTTTAAGTGTTCAATTAGACATAGAACTGGGGTGAAGTCTTTATCTTGCTGCTGTCTTTTGTATAATCCATTATTAGTTTTTTGTATTTTTTTTCTGAGTTGAAGAATTTCTGGGAATTTGTTTCTTCAGCACTAAGCTATATGTCAGATAAAATATGAAGAAGTGCAGTGATTATTATTTTGGTGGAGACATTTGAAATGAGCCAGAGCGATATTATGTTCACCAAGTCCGACAACTAAAGAATATAAGAAAATTATGGTTCATTGTTCCGAACTTCAATTTGCTAGTTTCTCAGTTTAAAAAGCTTTGATGTCAACTATGTTGTAGTTGTGGTGGGAGAAAAATATAAAAGAAAATGGAATGGAATAGAGTAAAATAGCCTACAAATTATGTGGGGCTTAGGGAATTGTGTTCCAAAGAATCAGATATGAGTAAGTTTTAAACTGGTGTAAGAGAAATAATCAGCATATCCACCTCTTCTACTCTCTGTTTTTCCAGTTCAAAAGGGATTATCATACAGTTAAATTGCCTATATGTTTGTGAGGTATTGAATGCTTCTGCTTTCCATATTTCTTGCACTTTCTTTTTTCGGTTGCTTCTCTTGGAATCAACTCATGCCTTCATTGGTTCTACACTTTGAAATAGGCTTCTCAGTCTTCACCTTTTATCATATCAGGTCACCTAGTTATCTTGAAGTGGCTCTGGACCTGGAGTAGCATTAAATAAATTTTTGGCATATGGGTGGCATTTATTAGCTACCCACTCCTTTTATGTTTATGTCTTGTCATTTTTTACTCAAGGATGGGATTTTTGTCTCCATCTCACAAATCCTTATTTGATGCTATTAATTTCAGGAACTGAAAATTGGAATAATCTGACACTTAATGTTGTTTTAGTTGCTATAGGTCGGTCCTTCCCTCTCCGTAATGACTGTATTATTGTGTGAATATTGTCACTAATTGTTATATTAAATCAGAATGACATTTCTGTGAGTGTTGTCAGTACCTGCTCACATATTTTTTTGCAGGTTTGCGTTTGTGCTTTTCCTGCCAGTCGATTGGGACTACAAGGAATTGGAATTAGTCCAGACTGCAATCCTGAAAATAGACCTAGCCCAAGAGAGGTAGCTTGTTTCTGATATTGATGTCTATTGATTTTCAGGATAGGCTAATGAACATGTGTTGTCAATCGTTCCAGCTTTCCAAATGGTCATTGAAGCCAGCAGAAGATGGTATTCTTGACAGGCTTTTCGAGCTTGGATACTCAGATGCAGCCATTTGGGCTGAGGAGAATCCAATTGAGAAAGTAGTTCAAGAGGACAGTCCTTTGGTTGAAAATGGCTCTGCACAATAGCTCATCTTGAATTATTTCTCCTAGTTTTAATGTTTGTAGATGCATGAGATTCTTGGTCGAGTCTTGGCCATCTTCAATTCTTCTACATGTTACATAGCAGGTCAGTTTGGTGAAATTCTCACCTTGTATCAATATAATACTTGATTTAAGGGATGGAATGCACATTCTCTTCTCTTCTACTATATGTTGTATAGTAAACTTACTAAATCAATGTAAGATTCTTTGGCAAAAAAAAAAAAAAAAAAAATCAATGTAAGATATCTAGCAAGGGAAAATAGAAAAATAAGAAAAACAAAAATTGTAAAGTTTAGGGATTTTGATTAAGATTAGGATGATTTGATCATTGTAATATCTTGTTTTCGTTGAACTTCTGTATCTCAATTGTCATATATTATCCTTAATGTACTCAAAAGTTTATTGAGAATCTACAAATTGAAGAAATACTATGCTCTACAAGTTTTAATTTTTTCTGCAGTCTTTCGAATGGCTAAAACCCACTTTCTGTTGTTAAAATCCATCAATGATCGATCATTTTATTCGTAGCTAAGATATCGGATTATTTTTTTTTAAAAGATTCAGCTGGAACAGCCTCAAGATCGAAGAACAGTTAGTTGAGTGGGAGCAGGAAATAGTAATGATCAGGTATGGTGGTGCTCTTTTGTTGTGGAACTGGGAACCACTTCCCAAGCCCTGGCCACGGTTTCAAATTGGACCGGCGGTTTTGGTTTCAATATTTTGTGGAATTAAAACCGAATCATAGATAGACGGTTCGATTCCAATTTCGAACCTGGATAGTTCCAGTCCGGAATCAATTCAAGTTTATTAATTTTTTTTTTAAAAAATTGCATAAATTCAACTAAAATCAATGTTTGAACCAGAATTGGACCGGTAATTTTGGTTCTGATTTCGGTTCAGGTTCAAAGTAAGGAGGACCGAAATCGAATCTATTCTCCTAAAGAGCTAAGACCGGACTGGAACCGAAACTACGATTCTGATTTTGATATGGTTTTTAACCAATTCGGTCTGGTTTCAAACCGGCCGTGGCCAGGTCTATTCCCATTATGTGAAATTGCACAAGCTAAAGTTATATAACTTCAAAAGTTCTTTTTTTATGGGTGTAAAAGGGGCTGCTGTATCTCAAGTGTTTTATATTTCATTGAACTTTTGCTTGGCATAGCTGTATCTCAAGTGTCATATATTATCCTTAATGTACTCAAAAGTTTAGTAAGAATCTACAAATAGAAGAAATGCTATGCTCTATATAAGTTTTAATTTTTTCTGCAGTCATTCGAATGGCGAAAAACCCACTTTCTGTTGTTAAAATCCATATGTGATCGATCATTTTATTCGTAGTTAAGATATCGGATTTTTTTTTTTTTTTTTTTTTTTTTTCAGATTCAGCTTGGACAGCCTCAAGATTGAAGAACAGTTAGGTGAGTGGGAGCAGGAAATAGTAATGATCCATTATGGTGGTGCTCTTTTGTTGTGGAACTGACTGGGAACCACTTCCCATTATGTAAAAGTGCACAAGCTAAAGTTATATATATAACTCCAAAAGTTCTTTTTTTATGGGTGTAAAAGGGTCTGCTACTGGCCTACAGCACTTTGCTCTGAAGCTCATACACCTTTATACATTGCTTGTTTTCTTTATGCATTCATAGGTTTTTCATTTTTAAACAACATAATTGAACTTTTATACTTAAATGTAGTTATTATAATGCTGAAAGTGACGAATAATTAATCAAGCACTTGTTGCAGGACATGCTATAGGATGAATGATAATAACAAATTGGGTTAATTAAAAAATATTCATGAATTTTTTTTTTTTTTTCAATATACACTTCAATCTTATTATTTCATAATTAGTCAGTCAATAAAAAAAAAAAATTACATAATATTCTGAGGGGGGATGTTCTAAAATTTAATAATTTAAAGATTAAAAACTTGTTTAGTATAAATAAATTTTATAATTTTATGAAATTCATTTATAAATTCATATTTTCATGTTTGATATAAATGAAAATTTATTTGAAATTCTACATTTTTAATTTTGTGGAATAGGTTATTTTTTAATTAAATTCTACCAAAATTAATAAAAATTACAGATGAACTCTAAATCCTATACTATATATAAAATCTTTTTAAGTGATAAAACTTTTAAATTATCTAAAAAGTACATGATTTTTAATATAAAAGACAAAAAAAAAATCATCATTATTCTAAAGTTAATTAGATTAAAAATATAATCCAAATCCAAAAAAGATTTTTAAATCGATGGTCAAAACTCAAAAGTTTCATCAAATCACTATGTATGTACTTATTTTTTTTAAACATATTAATATTTCACGTTTATTTTGACAAAAAAAAATTTTATATTTTATATATTTTTCTTTATGTTTTTTTTTATTATTATTTTTTTTTATATATATCATCTTAATTGTTAATAGGTAATTTTATTAATAAAATAAATCCACTTTCTCTAAATTGAAATTAAGGTTAAATGTAAAGAATATGAGTAAAGAAAAAAGGTACATGAATTTATAATCATATTTAAAATTTTGCTTATTTTAACACAAATCCTAATTTTTTTTTGCCAACTTTACTTTTTTTTAATAAAATATTATCATATTTATTTCTAAATTTGTTAAGCTTAATTGAAAACTTAAACACACTCTTCAAATTTTATATTTATTTTCATAAATTAGAAAAATTAAAAATATATTTCTACAATACAAAGATAGAAACAAGATATAGGCAGCTATAGGCCCATTATTCATTTATGTTAAGAATAATAAATCAAACTCAATTAGATTTAGGGTTAGATTTATATTATATAATTGTGTTTTAATTAATTGTTATGTCTTCATTTATTTAAGACATTATCTTTATTAGTCTAAATTTATAATAGTTCATATGTAAAAAAATTTTTGAAGGGACTTAAGAATTAGGATTTAATAATCACAGTTACTTTAATAATTTTTTTTCTCATGTATAAAAAAATTGATATAAGGTAAATATAAAATAATATTTTTTCAATAAGCTAGCAAATTAATTTATTGCTTTAGATTCCAATATATGAACCATATTTAATTATTATTCAATATTAATGAGCAATTAAAATATTTATAATTTATATTTATAGCACTATATATTAGATTTTAGATTATACATTGAAATAGATTTTATGTAAGTTTGAAATATTAAATTATTACTATGATTGTTTTACTATTTATATTTTATTTTATTGATTTACTATAAATACTAAGGTGGTGTTTGATAATACCATTTAATATTTAAAATTAAAATTTTTAACACTTAATTGTTTTAAGTTATTTGGTAACGTACGAATTAAAAGTTTCAATTATGTTAAAAATTATTTAAAATGATAAACTAAAATTTTTAGTTTAAAATATGGACTGAATATAATAAGTGATTACATTTTTAAATATTTTTACAATTTAAAAATTATATCACTTATCTTATTCAACACTTAATTTTTAATTTTATCAAACACCATCTAATTGTTATCGAACTAAGATTTGAAATTTTTTTTATTAACTTCATTTTATTTTTCATAAAATTTATTAAAGTTTTATTTTATTATTAATTAAAATAATTTTATTTCATACAATACTTAATATTCAATGATATATAATCACGCATTCGAAATTCATAATAATTACATGTGTGAAAGTAATTAGTTTAATAAAAGTACAAACTACATGCTAAAACTAATAAATTTCAATTACAAACTAATAAAGTTATATATCTAAAATAAATTTTATAATTACAACCCAATCTAATTTGAAAAAATTACGAATTAAAGTGTGAGAAAAATTCATAATTTTACTAGCTAAGTGTTGAGTATTGATAAATTTCAAAGACTAAAATTATAAATTTTAAAATAAAAAGAATCAAAATACTTATTAAGACAAATTCAGTAGATTTCCTTGTAATTAACCCTTTAAAATATTTAGTCAACTATATTAAATATCGATAATTTTCCTTGATTATGTTAGTGTCAACAAATGAGAAAAATGTTTTTGAGGATATAATTACTAATTAGTTTAATCACATGCAATTTTTTTTGTTCACATGTTAACAAAATGTTTATTTCATTAATTGTAAACTGTTTATTATGCATGCGTGTTGCTTTTTCTTCTCAACTCAGATCAAATTCACACGCTTATGTAAACATCTAAGTAACTATCCAAATAAGTTATTATTATTTTTTATATGAGGAGAGAGAACACTCAACAGAAATACATTAGACTACACAGGATGTCATATTCTCCTTTAACATCTCTTACTAAATTGGTGACAATACTTTGTGCTTTAAGAAATTCGAAACTGAGACTTTACATTTCCCACACTTTTAAAGGGATGAGAAAACCAACCAGATTACATCTAATTGGTACTCAAATGAGTTATTAATTAATTTATTTATTTTGAGCTGCTGTTTATAGTTTTGATTCGCATTAATATGGTATGAAATTGAAATTAAAGAATTTACAATGAATTTAAATTTTGGTTAATTATATAATGAGTAAACTCACTTGTTAATTATGCTAATTAGTAATTCCTATGGTTATATATATGTATATATGCATTTTAATAGTAAGTTGATAGTATTAACAAATAGACTGTTATAAAAATTATTTTTTTTGGTCAAATATGAATAATTATTAGTACAAAAGAGTGCTAATCATAGAACATAGTAGGTAATGTATACTCTGTTTTTTGTTTTATGTTGTTTTAAAAATTTTGTTTTATTTCAATTTATTTATTGTTTTATATATATATATTTGAATTTTACTCTTATTCTTTTGTTATTTATGCTAAACGATAAATAACTTCACACAATTTTATAAAAAAAATAATTTAAACATATGTAGTTTTTTTTTATAATTGAAATTATTTAATAATTTCAATTATATTTTTATATAATTATTTTAAACAACTGATAATTAATCTAAACTGAATTCTATATAATTAATTAACTCAAAATTTGAAAAGTTGGACCAGAAGAATTATGAGTTGACATAGTGATTAAAGTCTGAGTGGGAGACAAATACAGCCCATTTTGCATTCCACTTTTTTCACAGCAAGTCAAAAAGTAATTTGAATGTACAAAATGAATCCCATTAGCTTAGCTAGCTAGCTCATCACCCTCAAAATAGTCAACTAAAAGTCATATCTTTTATCCCCAACTCCAAATCTTTTTTGTTAGACTTTTCTTATCTTTATTTACAGTTAAAATAGTGGCTAAATCTTACTTTTTTTTTTTTTTTTTTTTTGAAACAAAATTAAATTTCATTAATCATCAGTGGCCGAATACAAATTCCAATAGAAAAGGACCTGACATAGAATCAACTACCCTTATAAGAGCAAACTGATTCGCAGATCGCAAATGTTCAACAGAACATCCAACTGCCATATAGTTGGTTTTAAAAAACTGCGACTGTAATAATGAAACAATGTGACAAACCATTGTCTTCTTTGCTAGCATTTGAACCGCAACA
>CATKHJ010193372.1:0-10467 GCA_949750685.1 Vernicia montana
GCTCCATCGTGAGTCTTTTCCCAAATGAGCAATTCGATTCCCTCTTAGCGGATCAAACCGGTGCTCGGGTGAGGCCTCATAGTTGGCGACTCCACTGGGGAGAAACTTTCTTTTTAATAAAAGGAAAAAATAAGAGAACTACTAATTGGTTAAAAAGTTTGGCTTTTAATATAGTTGTGACTTTCATGCATCACTTGCATAGGCTCTTTGCCTCTAAACCTAGTTCTAGGAAAACAGTGGATAGTGAGTAGTATCTAGTGGGTAACCCTCCTTGGGTCTATTCGTCAATAGCGAAATCATCCACCCCGCGATGAATCCTTTGATCCTTTCAAAGGTGTAACGAGCAAGCACGTACTGTTAGAACCACGCAAGGCTTCTTGACTCATATGTGGTTAGGTAAATCGCTGCTATAGTATGATAAGTACCCAATTCCAACCACCCTTACCCTTTCATGTAATGAACCTAGAATCTAACCTTAGGTTGTATGTACCATAATCAAAACCTTGCATAATTGCATCTTCATGGAATATTTTTTCCCATGCATATCATGCATCCATACTATACAAAAAAGCATGCATTCATCTCAAGCCTAAGTCATATCTTGAACCAAAGAAAGGTTAAACTCTCTCACCTCGATTCAATCACTTTCGCCCCACAAACCTTAAACACAATTACCTTAACCCTTAACCAAAATACCATTATCCTCACCCTTGACCTTCATCACCTTGACCTTACCCCTTATCCAAGATCACTTTACCCAATACCTTTAGCCCAACACCTTTGGCCCATCTTACTTTAAGCCCAATGACAGTTGGCCCACAACACCATAGGGAATCATTTTCCCTCAGAGTCTATATAACCCTACTCACATCACCTTTTTATATCTTCATTCTCCACTCACTAGGTTTCTTTTGGTTTTGCTTCAAGGTACAAATGGCTAACCCTACTGATATGGCTGCCCTGACCACACTCATGACCAGTCTCCTTAAAAAGCAAAAGGAGAATTTTCAAGCTATTCTGAATGCTTAACGAGCCCAATTCAAGGAATAAAGGCAATTCATTATTAAGGAAATATGGGCCATGATCAATCAAGCTAACCTCAACCCAACCATCCCAAATCCGACCTTGGACCAAACCACCTCAAATCTGAATCAAGTCAATCCTACTCTAGCCTAAGCCCATGCCCACACTACCTTTGTGCCAAACACCTTCACCCACTCTAACCCTTCCCCTCTCTTGAATCCTTTTCAAGGTAGGGAAATTTTCTTCCACCCAGACATCAAATTGCTCATGAAGAAACTGGAATCTATGGAGAAAACCATCAAATCCCTAAAGCACTACAGTGACCTAATTGATGTGGATAGCTTGACCTTGTTCCCTGATGCCAAGCTTCCTCTTAAATTCAAAATGCTTGAACTCGAGAGATTTGATGGAACTACTTGCCGCAAGACTCATCTGAAGATATATGTAGGGGCAATGCAGCCTTTGGGACTTAACAATGAGCTCATTGCTCAACTGTTCCAACAATCACTAACTGGTGCTGCCATGAGATGGTTCCTTTCACTAGACAAGAGATAGAAAAATACATGGGATGATATTTGTCATGCCTTTGTCAAGCAATACTATTACAACAGTAAAATGGATGTCACTAGGCATGACTTGGAAACCACTAAGCAACTTTTAAATGAGTCCTTCTCCATGTTCCTTACAAGGTGGATGGCTAAAGCTGCTTAAATGGTAAACCGACCAATCGAACAAGAATAGGTGGACATCATTCTCAACAACCTACTCCCAGCTTACCAAGCCCATCTGCTAACCTAATACCTGCCCACCTTCAAAGCTTTGGTTGCGACTGCTTCAAAGATTGAAGATTGTATATAAAAGGAACCATTTCAAGACGAATTCTCCACCACCGATCTAAATAGTGATGAAGAATCTGAACCCTATGACCTTTGAGACTAAGACCAATATGCCACCTTCCCTTTCAAGCCAAATCCATCACTATAATCCATGCATCTTCACCAAAGTGTAAGCCAGACCCTACATCACCCCACCTTACCTTTGCCCAAGTAGCATTTTATGGAGGAGTTCAAGCTCAATTGATCTAACTTGTCTAAGATTGAATCCAAATCCGAGTCTGAGTCCAAATCCAAATTCGAATCTGAGTCTATGTTCAAAGTCCAAGTTTGAGTTCGAGTTTGAGTCTGTCATTTTTGTATTCTTCTTCTATTTTGTATTATCTTCTCATTTTGTAATAAAACATTTATGTTTTTCGTGCACTTCTCTTTTCCCATCTTTCTTGTTTAGTCTAAAGTTGTTGTGTTTCAAAAAAACATATATATATAAAGAATCAATGGATTTTGGAAAGCATTTGCATTTCACCATGAAATCCACCATGATTTGGACAAATCAAAACTTCAGGTATTCTTGTGTCCACATTAGCAGCTCCCAACTAAAGGATAGTCGAGATAATAAAATACCAAGTGGTGATCTCTTCAATTAGAGCAGGCAAAGCTAAAGGCAACCTAATGAAGTTACTCATAACACTTTTGGGTAATCAAGCATAACACCTCAACAAAGGGGCAACAATCTCATGAAGGACCTATTATCCTCACAAGATTTCTCTCTAGACAGAAAATTCAATGGAATGGTTTAGACAAAGGTTAGAGCCCCAAAATAAAGGAAAATAGTAGCCCAAATCATGGTGGAATAATTTTGAAATGCCAAAATTCATTAATTAGCTCGCTAAGTTGAAAACCAGAAAAGACAGCTCGGCCAGAAGTTAGAGCTAAAAGAAAAAGAAAAAAAAGAGTCATCTCGATCAAATCATTCTGTCCCTTATTCCCTTATCCTACATTAAGGGCATATCATCCTACATTAAGGGCATAATCCCTCATTAGAGGCTCACCTTCTGTTAATCCGTCATGAGCATGTCCTCCATATCATTTTTTAGTCAATCTTTCACGTTGCCCTTATCATTCAGTAGGGGTATATCTTTCCTATCATTCGTCACGTCTCTTAGCTCAAGCAGCTAAGTAGCCCTTATCATTTCATTAAGGGTATATCTTTCAAGTATTTTGTCACATCTTTTAGCTCAAAGAGATAAATAGCTCCTATCATCCATCAAGAAGCACGCCTTCTGAGTCGTCGTCCAAATCAATCCAATGTCTCTCCAAGAGTCCTGTCACTCTAAGAGTCTCTTCAATCTCAGGCAATAAGATAGTTGTGCTTATTTTCTCCATGAATCATGCTATGATAGCAAAATCATACAACCTCCCTAATACTCTTCAAAAAATCCAACCTACAATCCTTTCAAACTCAAGTCTCCTTGGTAAAATCTCATCTTCTAAGGGCTAAGCCCACCAAAAATCCCAAGTCTCTCAAAGACTCATAATCTTTGAAGCCCAGTTTATTTGTCTCTCAAAAACTTATGATCCTTGAAACCCAGTTTCCTTAGCAAAAGCCAAAGTTGAGCCATAACTCCCAAGACCTATCATCCTCAAGCTGATTAAAAAAGGGCCCGAACCAGTCAAAGCTCATCCCATAGCTCCTTGGCAAATCATGCCAAGTCTGAACCTCCTTGGCAAATCATGCCATCCTTCCAAGTCTGAGCCTCCTTGGAAAATCATACCATTCTTTCAAGTCAGAGCCTCTTTGAAAAATCATACCATCCCTCTATATTCAAGCCTTCTTGGTGAATCATATCATCTCTAAAGTCCAAGTTTTTGTACAAGCAAAATCAAGCTTACAAACCATCCTTAGCCTAATCCTCATCAAAGGGCAAGTTAGTTGGTCAAATCACCTTCAAAAGCCATGTCCAGAGACAGACTCTTAACAAATGGGTCACACAAAGACAACCCATAATCTTTACCTTTGGAAATGCTAAACCTAACCGAGCCTTCCTACCTAATCTTCTCTAATGCCAAACCTAACCAATCCTTCCTACCTAATCTCCTCTAAGGCCAAACCTAACCAAGCCTTTTCTACCTAATCTTCTCTAAGGCCAAATCTAACCGAGGCTTCCTACCTAACCTTTTTCTAGGCTACACCTAACCTAGCCTTCAAAGATAACCTTCCAGACCACACCTGACCTAGCCTTCCAAGATAACCTTCCAAGCCATACCTGACTGAGCCTTCCAAGCATGACCTCCTCTAAGGTTAAAACCCGACCTAGCCTTCCAAAAATAACTTTTTCCCAGGTAGACAATCCCATATCCTTCGACCAAGCCTTCAATTAACCCTGGGTATAACCCCATCATCTCCAAGCAAAACAATCAACTTAGGGCCAAATAACTGAGCCACTTTTCTTCATCCTTTCAAAATGGGGACACCTTCCTCCCAAAAGATCAACACTCACGTATCATATTGACCCTTCACAGGTTCAAGGTATCCAAATCATAAAAATCTTTGCATAGTCAGATGCATTTCACATTAAACAGGTTACTAATTAAAGCTCTTGAATCAAGAAGAATCATCAATCTGAATTCCTAAATCAAGACTAATGATCAACCAAATCAAAGGGTCCTCCACCCAAACCAAAAAATCTCAACTTTAGAATTAGACCTATCCTATGATAGCCTTAGGATCCATACCTTAAATCTGAATTAGGTTTCCCCTTCTATAATCAGACTCATCCTATGATAGCCTTAAGATCTTTTACCCAAACAGACCGGGAATATCACTTTTATTATAGATTTTCCCAAGCAAATTGGGAATATCACTTCTAATCTAAATTTCCCGAAGATACTGGGAGTAAGCTTCTTTTATCGACCAATCCACCCATAAATGTCTAGCAACGATCACCTAGACATCCCTATGGTTCCTTTTCCATTTCCTTATTATCCTCCACCCAGAAATGTCAAATTTCTCAATTAGGCTTCAATTTGGTTCCCTTTCCATCCTTACTTACCTTGAAATCAAAATCTTTCACCCAGACATGTCTAACCTAGACATCCCTCTAGTTCATTTCCCTGCTCTTTATCTAAGTCTCATCTTTCACCCAGAAATATCTAGCCACTGACCTAGATTTTCCTCTGGTTCCATTTTTCTACTTTCATTTATCAGTCAACTTCCACCCATAAATGTTTAGAAACAATCACCTAAACAACCATATGGTTCATTTTGCCATCTTCCTCATATTCAATCATTTCAATCACCCAAACATGTCCAAACTCTGATTTAGACATCCCTTTGGTTCCTTTACCATCTTCCTTCATCATTTTACCCACCCAAATATGTCCAAACACTGACCTAGATATCACTTTGGTTCTTAATTCCATCCCTTTCTCCAAGTTCACTATCATCAAAATCGCCTTACAAACATGACAATTCTGATGATGGGGCAACTTTGAACCCTTAATTTTGCACCCCTAATAATAATAATAATTAAAAAAAAAGAGGTGCAGCGTGGGGGTGCTGCAGGGCTACCTGCGGCAATCGTAAGAGGTTGCTGCAATACCACAGGTGGCCAGCCTGCGGCAACACGTCCTGAGTCCATTTTTCCCACATTGGAATTCGTGTAAATTTTTCTCAGACCTTTCCCCTATATATTTAGGCCTCCCAACTCAATTTTTTCACAACCTGGACTTACTTGATCAACTTGTGATCTCAAAGCAAGCCTAAGGTCCAATAAGGGACAAGCTCCCTAGTTTTAATTTTTCTTTTATTTTTATTTTTACTTTTTATTTTTGCTTTGCTATTGCTCTTTTCTTTGCAAAACAAATTGGGTTGTGACTTCTCGAGTTGACCTATCAAGTCAAAAGCTTCTCGCCGTTCGAGGCAAGCCATCGCCCGCAGTCCAAGGCAAGTTCGCCGCCGACCGAGACAAATCTCCTCCATTTCGAAGCCGCTCAAAGTGCAAGGTAATCATCTTTTCCTTTTCCTTTTCCTTTTACATTTTCATTATTTATTTATTTATTTATTTTTCCCTCATTGGGATTATTCATTTCTCTCCTTTGGGCTCCTTGCCTAATTCTTTTCTCTTAATTGATTCATTTAGGTTAGTTAATTAAAATATGAAGTAATTAATTCAACATGGTCAATTAATCAATCAATCAAAACATGATAAATTGGTTTGACTAAACAAACCCCTTCACAAGAAGGGAGAACTGCATGGGTTCTGATTCCCATTCAAAGGGATACGCAGGCATGCTTGGTCCAAGCATCGAATCCAACTAAAACTAACCAACTTCTCCCCTCATCACCTTCTTCACTTAAATTTAATTTCTTTTGTTACATTGATTTTATTAGGATTAGTTTGAGGTATCCCCTAATTTATATTTTTGTTGTAACTTTAACTTATTTTTTCTCTTTCTTTTATTTCATCCTTATTTCATTTGTTTACATAATCATGCATTTATTATATTGTACACAATTCATGAAATCCATTCATATTAATTGCCAAACTTGTTTTGTTGAAATAAACCAAAAATATAGTCCCCGAATCCTCTTTGGTTTTAAGACTAGTGTACTTTTTCCTTTGGGATAAAAATTGGAGTTATTAATGGGTTTTTACCTTATATTTTTCCAAATAAAAATAAAGTAAGGTGGCGACTCTAAATTAATTTTCAAAAATCAATCAATCTGAGCTCGATTGTAAGTCTTTTCTCAAATGAGCATTTCAATTCCCTCTTAACGGATCAGACTGGTGCTCGGGTGAGGCCTCACACCTAGCCACATGTCTAGCAATAGGAGCATTTACAGGAGTCGGTGGTGGTGGCGTTCTCTCTTGTACCAGTGGAGGAGGAGGCGGTGGTGCTACAATAGCATCTTGTTGCCTCAACCGTCTCAACTCATCTAATTCTCAGTGTAGTTCCTCATTCTCTCACCTCAAATCATCATTATTACCTCTTGGAGGAACATTAATTTCCTCCGCTTGAACCTGACGTCTAACTCTAGGTGGTTTAAGTGGTTCCTCATGAATGGAGGCGGCATCCGAAGCCACATCTGATACATTTACATTCTCAAGAGGAACTCGTCTCGGTCTACCTCTTTCCCTTCCCCTTCCTCTTCCTCTTCCTCTTCTAGGAGGCATCTATAAAATAAACACATAACAAAAGATTTACACATGATGGTTAATGTGGATTTACACATAAACAATGACTTCAATAGACATAAAGGAATTTTCCTATGCTCCATTGTGCTCACATAACTAAAATCTCATATAGTCTAAACTAGACTTAAAATTATGCTCTGATACCAACTTTGTCACAGCCCAACTTCGTAATTGTGATGGTCCTAGGGTATGGGCAGGCATAAGGCCACCAAAAATCCATAGAACCCATCCAAACACAATCCTTATGGCATCATAACAACTAACACATACACATCCCAAGATTAGAACCTGAACACATACTCATAATCTAATAAATTCATAATACTCATATCATTCCATATATTCTCATAAACAATACATATAATATCATTCATGAAATTTCCACATATGTTATAAAAATAACTCTCTTTATACTCATGGAGCACTATAATATTCTTCAATTACAAATAATAATAAGGAGAAATTACATTAATCAAAATGGTTCTCTAGGAAGAAAGATGCTTGAATAACTGAGTAGATGAACTTCTAATCTCCTGAAAAATGGAATCACTAATGAGATAAAAGAGTGAGTAAAGAATATACTACCATACTTGTGAGGCTAGGTAATTCAAGGTTAGCTCACAAGGATTGTAGGGCACATATCTCATCAAATGACTTATAATATAACAATTTGGTTCATATAGTTCAATTGAATCAAATGGTAGTGTAATATAAGAATATATATACACATAACTCATAGTTAAATGAAAATAGAAATCACCCACATAAAAAATATAGGAGTAGAGTCATTTTATTAGCATTCTCCCTACATGAAAATAAGAGTAGAGAATAGGTAGGCATACTCTTCCACATAATAAGAGTAGAGGTCTTTTATCAACATACTCTTCCATATGAATACATGAAATTGATCAGGTTTCACGTCTAAGACAATTTACCCTTCCTAGATAGGGGTATGATATTATACCCTATCCATCGGGTTACAATGTGCACAATATCTTATTATTAACCCACATCAGTCGGGGATTTCTATACCATTTAACACATATCATCTCATGATAGAAATTTAAAGATTCATATGGTTCAAATGGAATTCTTATGGCTCACATAATCATATAACATTTGAAAATTCACCAATAAAGAGAATTTTGGTTCACATGATTCAAATGGATTCATGGATTCATTCATATACATTTTCACATAGTAGTTTATCAACAATTTAGGCTTTATACCTTTGGATAACAAATACAAATATAATAGTATATTTTATACTCACCTTAGCTAAAAAGAATACTCTACTATCTCTTCAAAGATCCTCTATCACATCAAGCAATAGGGCTCATCACAACCATCATGTCTTTTAGGAGGAACGATTCACATTAACACACAATAGCCTAATCATCATATATAAGCTAATCTCATAGTTCTTAATCATATTCCCTCCCCAAACATGGACTCATAATAAGAAAGAAGAAGAACATAAAAGAAAGTCAAAACCCTAACTTACCTCTTCAATAATGATTCAATAATGGAAGAAATGATGACTTCTATCAACCTTAGATCCCTTAATTAATGCAATAAATGAAGTATCTTGCCCTTAATATGGGTGGGTATGGTGTTTCTCTTGAAGTTTTAAGGTTAGGGAGGAGCAAATGATTTAAATAAACTAATTTGGGGCTAAATTTCATTTATATAGCCCATCAAATTTGCTCAGGCCCGACATGATGAACAAGCATTCACCCCATATAAATGAGCGTTCATCTCATAATCCTTAACTTTAACTATTCTTATAGAAGATTTCGGAACGAGCCTTCAAGTAGATGGATGAGAATTCATGTTCTTTGAATGAACATTCATTTTCATTTCCTTAATTTGCTACTATTCACACAGGGGCTTTCTGAACGTGCATTCAACAATATGAACGAGCGTTCATGTCAATGAATGAGGGTTCAAGACTATGAACGAGCGTTCCTCCAAAGAACAAGCATTTCCATTGTTGTTCACATGATTTTTCCTTGTCTCATGAACGAATGTTCGTCATATATGAATGTGCGTTCATCCTCTGCTACAAAACTCAAATCATCACAACTCTAAGCCAAAAACTCTACTCCAATAACTCATATCAATAATCACATAACTCATACACCATGTAAAACTTATCATACAACTCATAGCTCATAAATATACTTAGTACACATCTAGTAACTCATACAAAGGATCAAATGAATGCACACATGAACTTGGGGTATTACACGCACTCTCAGATGCAGATGAATCTCCAGCTGGAATAGGCATAGTAGTCGACGTAGAAGGTGTCACAGGAGCTGGAGGAGGAACTAAAGGAGCTGTAAGAGGAAACGCAAGGAAAGAAGGAGGAGGAGGAGGAGAAGAAGAAGGAAGAGGAGCCATCGTTTGACCTGAAGACAATTGACTAGTAGAGGGGGATGAGGAGGAGGGGTTGGTCGATCCCCGACCACGTCTAGAACCGCTACATCCTAAACCGCGTCCAAGCTAATCTAAACTAGATCCACGTCCTCGAGCCATGTCGTACCTAGCTACCCATATATATTTAATGTGTTAAAATATATTAATGTGACCCATTCTATTAACCCTAAGAATATATTCTAACTAAAAACTGACAAAGTGCAGGCTATACCTACAAAATACCCCTAATAAATTTACACAACCTGCAAATAAAATAACACTTCCAATATATTCACCCAATTATAACCTCAACTTCATAATCAATTAATATGCAAATTTAAGTCACAAAAAATTCAACAATCTCATAAACAACAATAAAATTCAATAATCAATAGTATTCTATAACTCAATATACACATAAAGCATCTAAAACTAAAAATTACATATTATTTATATTGTTTATTATTAATATACTAATTTTATTAATATAATTAATATAAATATATTTAAATTTTTATATATTAATTTTATTAATCTATAACTTAAATTTATCTAATAATTTAAGTTTTTATATTATTTATTATCTTATATAGTTTCATTAATTTATACTAATTAAACTAATTAATATTGATATTAATATTTTTAAATTATTATATATTCATTTTATTAAAGTAAAACTAAAATTTACAATTTTTTATTTATTATTTTCACTAAATTTTTTTTAACTAAAATTCATTTCTAATAAACTAATTAATTTAGACCCTAAAGCTAAATTTTACCTAAAACAATTTTATTATTTATTTTTTAACTGAATTTAATATATTCATTAACCCTAAAATAATTAATATATACAAATTGTAAATTAATTTAAACCCTAATATATTAAATTTTCCTAATTAATATATACATAAATAAATTTTCTTACTATATTAACACTAAAATATATATTTATCAAAAAAAAACTATAATATATACAATAATATATACAAAAA
>CATKHJ010193541.1:0-25357 GCA_949750685.1 Vernicia montana
AAAATAATAAAATAGTTAATAATTGTAACCATTGGATCAAAACAAGTTAATTCACACCATCCATTGCTAATGACTAGGCTATAAATCTAGATTTTTCCTAATTCTTTCTCATTTCTCATCATCTAAACTAAAGAAATTGAAGATAGAAATTCTCCCCACCTACCCATCCGGCCGCCATCCAATTTTCATCAAGAATTCAAGAAAATGTAAGGTAAACACTAAAACCAAGTTTGAATTTTACTTATAGTATGATTAGGGTGTGTTGGTTGTTGGTTTGCAATTTTTCTTCTCTTTTTCGACGATGTTTCGGTTTATGGAGTATGGTGGGGGAAAGAAGTTTTGTTTGTCTAAATTAAATGGTAATTGAGATGATGGAGGGTATTATTTAAGGTTAATTGGATGGAAAGTGAAAGAATCAACAAAAATGGAACTAGAGTTTTATATTAAGAATTATAAGAAATTAAATCACTTAAAGAGATGGAACTTGTGACTTATGTTTGAAATAGTTAGAATTTGAATTTGATTAAAGTTAAACATGAAAGTTGTAGATATATATCTTATGTATACTCTAGTAAAAGGAATTTGTAATATTTTATTTTTGTAAGGAGATATCTTACATGAACTGAAGCTGACCTGGATTGATGACCTAATAGGTAATCCTGATTTGAGTGACGGATTTGATGACCTTTATGGCAGAACTGGGCCAAACATAAAACATAAGAAATGATCATGTATATGTTTAGTAGTTACTTTTAAAAGAAATTTGAATTTAGAGCTGTAAATTGTGATTTGTATTTAAATAAGTAAATCATGGTAATGAGCTTAATAAAATATTGGAATTCAACTTCTAGGCCTATTTGGCCATTACATGAAAATGAACAAAAGTATATTGTAATTTGTAGGATATGAATACATGTGCAATGTATATTGAAATAAACTTGATATAAGTGTTGTTAGTGAAATTGTCATAGTGTATCCTAAGTTAAATCTTAATAGAGTTAAATTAAGTTAAGTCGAGTGCATTACTTAATAATGATAAAAGTGTAATTTATATAGTACAATTGATTGTAGAATCTAAAAGCTAAGGCAAGGAAAATGCTGAGAAAGTAAAGGGATCCGTACTATGGTGCTAAGTGCTATATTGGAGCAAAGAATGAGAGGTGAGTTTGTAGTATTTTAATATGGTATGGGCGATTGCCCTTGAATTATCATTTATTTGAGATATATAAATCATTGGCAACCCTAACTCTCATTGTATATAAATCCTAAACAACCATTGATATTCAAATTTCCACGCCAGGGTCATACTTGATGATCTATGGCCTATTCGTTAATTCAATGCTGGCCTTCGGCCTAGTTATTATTTTTGTTGATGGCTTTTGGCCTATTAGTAATTTCATTGACGGCCTTCGGCCTATTCTTTATGCCACTGATGGTTTTTGGCCTACTTGTTATTTCATTAATGGGCTTTGGCCTACTAGTTGATTTATTGATGGCCTTCAGCCTAGTTATTGTTTCATTGATGACCTTTGGTCTAACTGTTATACTATCGATTCAACTGAACATTTTCAAGTTCATTTGAACTCATTACTGATAATTCAAAACCTCATTAATACTGTAATGACTATGTGTATGATTTACTGTTCATATATTACAAACTGTCTTTAAATGATATTATTGATAAGCAGAAATCTCCCTACTGGTGTGGGGTAATACATCGGGCCTGTGCACATGGTAAAAAGCCTACGGATAGGGTGAGCGTATCCGCCTCAGCTAGGAGGGGTGGTCCTAGCCGTGAGACCTGATCAGTCTTACGCTCTATACTGTTATGAGTGAGCAAAACAATAGCTGTCACTCCACTGTTTTCATGTGGGAAGCACATCGCTTCCAAGATTGTGATTTCTGCTAAATTGCTTATAAATGGAATCTCTATCGAAAACCAAAATTGTAATCCTTCGTTGATATCAAATAATATTGAATTTCCCTCTTCTGATAAATATTATTCTTGCCAGCATATTATGTTAAAATATTACATTCTCACTGAGTATAACTCACCCTTTAGTAGTTTATAATTTTTCAGGTAATACTGGAGGTCAAGCAAGGTAATTCTCAAGCATCATTTCTCCGCTTGGGGTTCCTTTGCTGCAAATGATTATCCTAAATTTCATAATTGTAATATTATGGTATTTTGAAGAGTCTACTCTAGAGCTCCATGGTCTCTGTGGTCCTTCGAATTTATTACAGAATACTAGAGATTGCTAATAATGGTTTGTACTTATAATATGATGGTATTGAGTAATGATTATTAATTGTTAGGAATGAATGATAATAGATACTATGATTGCTAATGGCATTGGAATAATATTAATAGACTTGATATCTTTCTATGATATGTCAAATAACTGAATTTGGATTTACAGGTATTGATCCTGGATATGTGTGTGTACATTGTATAAGATGTTTAGTATAGTATTCATTAAGGAGTTCTACGGGTTTAAGTGACTTTATGTCTTCCTATACCTTAGGATTGTCACATCTCAAAGACGGGATGTGACAAAACTTGTTGTTGCTTGCCTTTGATCACTTAACCTTATTTCTAACAGACAAGTGTGACTGTCATTGTACTTTTTGATCTTGAACATACTTGTTTTTCCTATCTTTGATGCCCTTAAAAACCACTTACAAGTTCTCATCCAAGTAATTCAAGTAATATTGTCTTTTGCAAGACTTTGTTATTTTGTATTAAAAGTGGTTGTTTATTGCATAGAAACTTAAGGTTGATTTCAAAGTATCTTTGTCATTGTAGACTTGATCAGCAGTAACTTGTGTGTTTCTTGGATTGGTTATGATTGACGGATCTTGAGTTGTACTTTGTGCTTCTTCCCCATTTTCAACAATGGTCTTGGTAATCAGATTTGTGAAGTCAATGTAATCTGAAATATTTTGTGTTCCATCAATATTTGTTGAGAGAAGTTCAAATGTTGTTGTTGAACCTTAAATTCTTGTGACTTCCACATTTATTCCCTTTGAACTTAATGCAGAGTAGTTGATCTGTGGTTGAATATCTGTAGTAGTTATGCACAAAGGGTATTTTGTGAAGTCAGATTCGATTTTCTTCAGCTCTAAATAAAATTGAAGGTTTTCATTGTCTTCTATATTTAATGGTGGGTAACCATTTTTTACTTGATAGCGAATTTGCATTCTTTTTTCTTCCATTTTGATTTTGAGTTGCTTTGACAGTATTTCTAATAGGTTTTGAAAGCTGCTATTCTTTGGTATCAATATACCAGTTACATCAAAGACAACGTACATTATGTTGTCATTCCAATGTCTATTGTGATGTATAAAAACAGGTATGGTGTCCATTCTGTAGAATATGAGAAGAAAAAAATGTATTTCAAAATATGAATAGGCAAAATTAATTAAATTTCAACTCAACATATACCTGAAATATAGTCGTTATATACTTGAGATATACTATGTACTGTGACTTTTCAAAAAAAATTATTTTTTTAGAATATATGATGTTTTATTTCTGATATAAGGTTGATGTGTTATTGTTATATACATATATTTATATAATAGTTAATGTCTAAGAAATTTGGAACATATATATCAAATAAACACAATAGAAACTTTAAATAATAGAATTTTTCAAAATATATACTTATGATAAACCTATATATACTCGTGATATACACTTTACTGGGTTTTGGTACTAAATATTCTTATTTTCTGCAGATTTCGAAAGTTCATGTTTTAAATCTCTTAGATTCTTAAAAAAATCATATAATATATTCGTTTTAAAGATTTTTTATGTAATGTGAGTGTAAAAAATAAAAAAATATTTTAGAATATGTATATGAAATTTGATTTACCTTTGAATCAATTGAAGAATTGGTTTGTCTTGTGATCCAACTGCTTCAATGTTGAATAATCTGTAAATTTCTCAATTATTCCTATGTTTTGTGTTTCGTTTTTATTGAAGAAACAATTTGCGAAATTTTTTCGAATTAGATCGTTGAATTTTAGCTGATTTTGTTTTGTTTTGTTTGCTTTAGTTTTGTATTTATTTAGAAAAGGGCGTAAAAAGATAAAATCATTTAGCTGGGCATATAAAAGTTAGAATGCTTTGTTTTTTAGACAATTGTGTAAGAATCCCTATTATTTTTTAATAGTTAGCCTAATAAGTGAAGCCCAAAACTGTGTTGTTTCGGTCAGATTCTCCAAAGAGCGGAAGGGCCCGCAGATCCAACGGGGAACACTCTTGGTTATATAGTCATGCATAAAAATGGTCCATGTGATTTTTGTAAAATTTCAATAGAAACAAAGCTTATAATTTTTTTTTTTAATTTTTGCACCAAATTTTTTTGACAAATTCAAAATAATCACAGTGAATTAAAAAGTACTATTATTTGGTAAATAAATAAATAAATAAATAAAAAGTAGTAATTTTTAGTGGAATTGATATTTATTTTATTTTTCTACAGTGGATTGATGAGAACTGTAAATATATGAACATTACAATTATAACTAGTAATAATTTTTCTTTCTCTTAAGAAGTTGAAGAACTGATTGGGCAGTGCAGTAAGCAATAGCCTGAACTGTAACCATAGGATTGACACCTAAAGCTGTTGGAAATACACTTGTATCTGCCAGAAACAGTCCTTGTAACTCCCATGTCTCTCCCATTTGGTTCACCACTGACTCCCTCGGATCAACCCCCATCCTGCAGCTCCCCATCTGATGTGCTGAACATATCTGTGTCGACATGTCTCTTAATGGTCGCGAACTTTCTTCTTTCACAAACTTCTCAAACTCATGATAACTCGCTTTTCTAACATTTAGGCTTCTCCCTTTGCAGTGATGTGTTCCAATTTCTTCAGCTCCTGCTGCTGCTAGTATTCTTAGTATCCTCTCTAGCCCTTTTTGTAAATTCTTTTCATCTGTAGTATCCATTTTATAAGCTATTGAGCTTGGCGAACTAACGATTCCTGATCCTTTATCTCTTGCCAATGCAAATATGTGAGCAGTTCTCGAAAATCTGCACATTTTCCTTTTCATATCCTCTCCAGAAATCCATGGCATTAGACCTGAGAACATGCCTGGATGCAATGATGGTGTCTGTATCACTGCACCATATCCAGAGTACTTGTCAAAATTAGCAACAACACTAGACATTGCTGTCATTATCCCTCCTTGATAACTTTTCTTCTCTTTCTCCGGCCACACCTGGCTGCCGGATGATGGTGAATCTGGGAAGTAGCCCCATGCCATTGTGACCGGATGGAGGTGTAAATTTTTTCCAATGTTAGCATTCTTTAAGCCACTCCTTTTCAATAACGGAGGAGTACACAGAGCACCACAGGCAACAACAGTAACCTTTGATTCAACCACACACAAGTCTTTTATGCCTTTGTATTCAAATTCAACAGCAACTCCAGTTGCTGTTCTTCGAGTACTAATTCCTCTCTTTTGCTTGTGTAAGACCTTAATGGCCTCACAATTTGGAAGAATTAGTCCATTACCTGAATTCACTAAATCCAATAGCCACGTTTCGCAGGTACCTTTCTTTCTTCCATCCTTGCAGCCAAGACAACACCAGCCACAGTAATGATCAGGCGACGAATTTCGAGGAATGCCGTTTACAGGATAACCCAATTCTTGACACCCTTTTCTTAAAACAGCATTATTGAATCCTTCTTCATTAATCTCAGATTGAACTCCCATTCTCTGGCAAACAACATCCAATGCTTCTTTATACAACTTACTATCGAAAATCTCAAGATCATAACTATCACTCCATTCATTAATAACATGCTGTGGAGTTGTAATAGAAGCTGACCAATTGATTGTAGAACCTCCACCAACTGTAGAGCCTGCAAGTATTACAGCTCCCATATCATCAGTAGCCAATAGACCAGAAGATAAGTACATTTGATCCATTGCTGGGCCTTCAAGGAGTGAGAGATTGCTTCTAGCAAAATAATTTCCTTTCTCAATCACAAGCACTTTATAACCAGCCTTTGCAAGAACACCAGCAACAACACCACCGCCAGAACCAGAACCGACAACTACTGCATCACATCGGATAATTAAAGAAGGTTGGTTATTTTTCGGGCGAGAAGTCTCGACAGGGAACCCAGATAGCCGGAGGGAGTTTGTAACTATGTCTCGGGGAAGGTTCATATTAATAAGTCCTTTGTGAAGAGGACCAAAGAGTTTTTCTTCTTCTTCTTCTTCTTCATCTTTCTCTTTGTTCTCTAATTGTTCATCTTTCAATCTTCGATATGGAGATAGTTTTAATACTTTCTGTTGCTCTGCTTTGAACTCTGGGTCAGCTCCTGGATAGCCTATTGTCTTCCATGATAGGTTTTCATTTTGATCATCTACCTGAAAATTAATTAATGCTATACCAATTTTCCAAGGAAGTATAGATTATATTTGTGAGATGTACTGTATTTTGGTAAAATTGAAAATTAATTGTTGAAAATTTAAGTACTTAATTTTAAGTGCTCAATAAAACAGGTGATATAATTTTTAAATTGTAAAAATATTTAAAAATTTAATCATTTATTGCATTTAGCATAAAGTTTAATTTACCATTTTAAGTGATTTTTGACTTAATTGAGACTTTTAAGAAGAAGTTACCAAATAAATTTAAAATAATTAAGTACTGAAATTTTTTATTTTAAATGCTGAATGGTGTTATCAAACACCACATAAATCACTAGACCAAATCTGTAGAAATCTCCCAATTAAAAAATGAAATCCCACCATTCATGAAATTATTCTCTCATAATATGAAATATTTTGTATAATGGGATCATCCTCAAATGAAAAAATCCATATGAATGGAGTCTAAGTAAGAATTACTCATCTGGTCAAATATTTATAACTGTGTCATGGTAAAAAAGGTCAAATATTGATATCCATTTTCCCTTATTAACAAATTTTCAATTATCCAACTAAAACATTTTATTGATGAAAAATATAATAACAAAAACCCAATAAGAAAAAATAAAATAAAATAAAAAGAGCTAGCGCTGTTGTACCTGTGAGAAGAAAACAAGTAGAGTGAGAAGTTTCATGGCCTTGAATAACATCTTGAGGGGATGGAAAAAGCTGAGAGACCAAGAATGCAAAATTTTTTCCCTTTTGTGAAGTGGGATTTCAGAAAAACATTGAAAGTAGGGAAAATGGGTTGAAATGCTGAATAGGCCACAAAGAATGAAAGTTCCAATCCTTGTTGATAGCATCCATAGGGCCAATTGTATCAACCACTTCTTTGGGTGCTTCAGTCTTTCACTTATCATCCCTCCTAGCTTCAAAATAAAAATATGGGTATAATTGCATCATTGATATATTTGACCACACAAAACTTCACCTTTTTTTTCTAATTATTTTTTCAAATTTAATTTGTACTTGTATTTTGAGTTAGAACAATTTGATAAATGCATCTAAAAAAATTTGAACAATTTGACTATTTAAGATATGGTTCAAGTTTGCAAATCAAAATTCATCATATTTAGCAAATGACAAACTAACATTTATCATACAATATATACACAAATACATATACTTTAAGTGTTAGAGGAGAAAACTTTCAATATTCAAGTTGAATATATACATATACACTACTTATAGTTTTTTGTTTTTTTTTTGCCAAATATACACTACTTATAGTTAGACTATATAATAAATTTTACTAAAATTAATAAATAAAATTCTAATTTTCATTATTTTAAATGTTCTAAATTTTAAATTGTAACTTTTTAGAAGTATTAGGATTAAAATGTTTAAAAAGTATATATTGCATTGAGTATCATTGATTGATTGATACTATATATTAATTAACTCAATGAATAAGATGTAGTGATTTTAAAATAGAATATAGTTTAAAAAAAAGAGTATTTTTTCAAGAGAAAAATATAATTTTTTAAATTTAATTATAAAAGTCAATTTTTATATTTTTATATAAATAATATAAATAATGATAAGAACATATATATATATATATATATATATATATATATATATATATATATATATATATATATATATATATATATATATATATACATAGACGGGCATTAGAATTCACCAAATAACATCATCTTTTTTCAATACAAAAAAAAAATTCAGGGTTTTTTTAGTAGATTTCTCGTGAGTCTAAGAATATAATATAAATAATTTGTATTTTTTTTTGTAAGGTTGGAACTTAAGACTTTTTAGCCTCAAGATTTAAAGTCGAGCCATCTCAGCTAAGCTACGATTAGCCAACTGAATTAAAAGTTGATTTGATATATTATATTTAGATTTTCAATTAAACATTATTATTATTATTTTATTTATTGTACCTGCAAACATTACTTCTTGGTCCACCTTTTGAAATAAATAATAAATATGAAAAGAACATTAATAGCTAAGGACCTTTGAGATTGAATTTCACAAACAAGTAAATTGGTATTTTTTTTAAAAGTAAATTTAAAAAAATAATTTATAAAAAATAATTAAAATTAAAAAAATTGTAAAAATATTTTTTTAATTCCTAACCACAATTCCAAATTGACCTAACTAATTAAACGAAAAGCTATTGCCTTATAAGTAAGCAACTCACCTGGTCAATTTAAATACGCAAACAGAGTAAGGCAAAAAAAAAAGTTGGGTTTTGGCACATTATTTAACAATCACATCAACAGAAAGAAAGAGATTGAAACTTGAAAGGGAAAACACTTCTTAAAAGAGAGGGAAGATTGAAATCACACTTTTTATTTTTATTTTTATTTTTTGAGTTTTTAAGTTCAATTATATATATATATATATATATATATATATATATATATATATATTCTAATATTTTAATTAAATTGAATTAAAATTTTCATATGAATATTTCTAAATGAGTTAAAGAGAAATCTATATTTTCAAACCTCGTCCAATTTTAAAATCACTGATGACAGAGAGTCACATATTAAAGGTTCAATCGAAGTCGGACCGATATCGAATCAAAATTTTAAATAATATTATATATTTATTATTTATATATTAAAAATAAATATAATATACATATAATTAAAATTAACGAGCGTTGTCAGAGTAATTAATGAACATTACTTAAAAGTAACTGTTGAAAAATTATAATAAATTAACTCATTAAATGACTATTTTGTGACCCAAATTCGGATGGGTCCTACAATTCGGTAGTAATAGATTTATCCGGATTTGTGTTCTCCTACATAAGAAAAATATGAATTTGAATATTTATGTGCTTAAAATAGTGAATAGATGAATGATAATGTGAAACTTAAAGTAAACTACTCCCTTCGTCCCATAAAGATTGTCCACTTTCTTTTTTCACACAGTTTAAGAAAACATTATTAATTGTTTGTCAACCCATAAATTTTATAATGTGAAACTTAAAGTAAACTACTCCCTTCGTCCCATAAAAATTGTCCACTTTCTTTTTTCACACAGTTTAAGAAAACATTATTAATTGTTTGTCAACCCATAAATTTTATTATATCTTTTCACTTATACTCTTACTTATACTCATTTATTACTACTTTTTTTTTTATATTAATTTTGACAATATATAAGTACTGCACTTTTTCAATTAATAAGTATAAAATAGATAAATACTTATATCTATTTTTAGAGTGGTTAAGTATTTTGGGACATCCTAAAAAGAAATAGTGGACAACTTTTTTGGGCAAGATGGACTATATGATAAAGAAAGTGAGTTATCCCACATTTGAAAAATACAAAGTTAAAATGAAGTATATATTGAAAGACTTCTTATTTCAATGTTAAGAAAATAGTTAAGAAGGTTCTCTTTCGCGTGCATAGGTGCAGGGGTGCAAATTCATAGTCCAAATCAAGATTCAATGTGCGAGTGTGCGACTTACGTACATGAATGCAAAACCAAAATGAGCTGGCCCGTGCGAGCTAATTTTTTTTATTTGGCAAAAAACCTAGGCCGAATTTTCCCCGGTTCTTCCCATTCTCGGTTTTATGACCTAAGCCGGATAAGTTTGAGGACCGATTCCTAGTTGGACTGGCTGTGCAAGCTAATTTTTTTTTTATTTGGTAAAAAACTCGGACCTGTTCATTAGATTTTTCCCTATTCTTCCCATTCTTGAGTTTATGACCTAAATCGGATCAGCATGAATATCTATTCTCAATTGAACTGGTCGATCAGTCAGATTTTAACAATAAGGAGAAAAACTCTTACCTCTAAGTCTGACTTGATTATTTGGCAAAAAAAAAAAAAAAAAAAAAAAGTCCGACTTGATTTGACTAGATAATGGCCCACATGCAAAGTGCAAAATGCTTAAAATTTGATCTTGATCACAAAAAATTATATATATATATATATATATATATATATATATTTGAGAAATGTTAAGATATATTTTTTTACATAGTTGGGGTGAGCGTGATTAATAAATTAAACTCAACCCTCCAGATCTAGATCAAGATAAAACATAACAAGATTTTGATTTAATTGGCCTAATTTGAATTTGGTAGTTGAAAATGTCTATATACAATCAATTGCCATCATCTTTAATTATATTATAGGTATAATTCTCTGCTTATACTCATTTTCCTTTTCAAGCTTAATAACTTGGTAGTGGAATTAGATAGGGTTTCATCTAAGTCTAATTAAATTTTATTTTTGTTGGTCTAGCTAGATTTAGTTCATTGACAAAAAGCTCCATATTTGAGTAAATAACAAAATAAATATATTTTATTCTCAAGTGATATGAGAGCTAGAAAAATAAAATTCAGAGTAGGATAAAGCATAAACATATCTAATTGGAATTTCTTATGTCTAAATTTTGTAAATATTCAATATATTTAATATATATCATTAAATATTGTTCTCCCAACTCAAAAAAAATTAAAGGCCCTATTTGGGCAGCTTAATATTAAAAATACGTATATAATTGGAAAAAATATACTAAAATATTACGTGATTTCACGCTTATTTTAAATGGGAATTGTAATTTTTTTCGTGAAATTTTAGTACTTGAGTTTAACACTGTTTGACACATTAGTACTAATTTACTTAACGTTGTCAAAATTACTGATGTGAAAATTAAAAATATTATTTTTTTTCCTACGTATCGTCCACGTATCATATAACATAAAAGTTGAAAAGGAGAAAATACACTAAAATATCATGTGATTTCACTTTTATTTTAAATGGGATCTGTAATTTTTTTTTGACTGTTTAGTACCCTGAACTTAATGCTGTTTGACACATCTATTTGATAATTTTAATGTTATATGACACGTTGGCGCTACATAAGAAAAAAAAAAAAAATTTAATTTTCATGTCAGTAATTTTAACGACGTTAAATAGACTAACACTAATGTATCAAATGACATTAAACTTATAATACTAAAGTGTCACGAATAAAAAATACAATCAAATATCCTAATAAAAAATAATATTATATTGTAGTGTCATGACTCTATAGCCATCACACCTTGCGACATCTAGTAATTAACCCTTTTTCATAAACACACATACACAAGCATGCGCAGAATTATATAATTTTTTTTTTCTAATATTATGTATGTATGTGCATGCTATATGTTTTAATATTCTCAAATTTTTTTAATATTATGTATGTATATATATCGAAAAACTTTTTAATGAGAAGAATCATTGACTTTTAATTTCTTGTATTACAAAACAACAAATTTAAAGAGGTCGAAGACTCGAAGGTGTATATGTATATAAAATTAATAGCATGCATATATATAATATATTAGAATATAAGAAAATGGTAAAAAATAATAATAATAATAATTAAGTGATGAAAATCCTACACGTTGAGGAGTTCCGGCCATGGAAGCTGAAGAAAGAAAAAACTTGGCAGTGGAGTCATCGGCGGCAGGCATAAGATGGTGGTCGGAGATGTTAATTGATGGCAACAAAGTATCACAAATAGCAGTAAGAGATTCCATTTGTGGTGAAGAAAGAGAATTAACATAAAAGTTGTAGTGTTGTTTGTTGTTATTATCTCCTAAACGCAATCTCTGTGTGTCAATGATCACTTCTTTTTTGCCAACACCATTATTCACCTCCATACTCTCTTTTTCTTAGTTTCTAATTACTAATGGCTAAAATATTTTTTGAAATGATTAAGTATGGGATGTGAAGGTATTATATAGTGCAAGTAACAATTAATTAATTAAGCTCTTATATTATTAAAAATAATAAATAAATAAATATGAGAGAGAAAATGGGAACACGTGGAAGATATGAGAAACCAAATTTTGTTGATCACAGTTGCTGTGTAGTGTACAGAAATTTGGCTTTTCAAGCTCTCACAATAAATGTATAACACACAACGGTACATATTAAATGGATATTATCTGTCACAATTAAATTATTATAAAATATCGATTTTTAGATATGAGTTGTTGTTATTATTATTGAAAATATAGACTCATATAGGATAGAAACTGAAAAGAGTAATTTGGCAAAATATCATGTCACAATTAAATTATTAATTTTTTTAAACATTACAGAAAAATTTAATATGTTTTTATAAATTAAAGAAATTTTATTATATTTTTTCTAAAATAATAAAACAAATATTATTTTTTTTAGTGGGATCAACAATATAATAATATTATTATTTTTATTAATTGAATGGTGTTAACTCGAGTACAAGGGCTTGGCCCCTGGTCATTGATTTCTGTAATTTATAATATTTAAAGGATAAATAAATAAATATACAGGAAAAAAAACTAACGTAACCTAGCTTTAAATAAATTCAAGTGGCCAATTTGCTTGTGCTCCACATTGAAGAACTCATACTGTTAATATATTTATTAAAATCTTCAATGACGCAAGGACATTGACTCAGTTTGGGGTAAATTAAAGTCACTTAACTTGTTGCAAGAATGGAGTTAGAGTAGATATTTATGTGGGTAAAAGTAGCTTACAATGTGCAACTCCTTTTGTGGTGCTATGGAAGATTGGACTTATATCTTTTCATTCCTGGTTTAGGGATTTGTAGGTGGTTGTCCAAGCTAGGTTTTTGATTTCGGGTAGATGGACTATGTACCATTTTCTAACTTAGAATTGTGAAAAGACGAATTGGATCGAAGTCCAAATGGAGAAAAAAGTTGTCACTTAATTTTTAAAACCTAAGAAAAGAATGAGACAAGGATTCCTTACTTCTTACTTAATCACCTTAGTCCAAAGATTCGAATAAGGAATCTAGGTATGAGTTTGGAAAGATATTAGGCACTCAAACTCGCTGTAATACCTTTGGTATTTATAAAGACTCTCAAGTATGAGTAGAACGATGTAATTTTAAGAATTTGGACAAAGGGAAAGTAACGCACATTACCTATTTGAACGAACGTTCTTGAATTTCAAGAATTTCGGACAAAGAGAAAAATCACGATCGTTACAAAGTATAATACTTGTCATGGTTGTTGCATGCATCTAGTAAGTTGAGGAAATTTACAAGTTAAGTGCGAATATTAGTACTGACGAAGGCGAGGATGAAGAGATGGTTAGGTATTATTCTATACTAGTTTTGGAAAAAGAAAATAGGAGATAAACTCTCCGTGTAAGCGAGTGTCTAACCCTAAGGACAAGGTTGGTGACAAAAGTGGTATTTCAGTAAGTAAGGACGAGCTTAGCTGACAAGATGTGACCTTCAGTGGATGGGCATGTAAGTTGATGAGGTAGGTAGATTGCTAAAGATGAGGACGAACCAATATAAGAGGAGTGAGGGACTTCAATGACGAAACAAAGCGAACTGATGAGCTCAGCCGGACAAGTGAGCATGTGGGTTCAGTACAAAAAAGGCGAATTAAGTAAGTTAAGCTAAAGAGCTCGGTGCATTTGAGACGAGTCAAGGTACTCGGTGGCGGGACTGAGGATGATCATGGAACGACGAAGTGAATTATGAGACTCACTAATGAGGCTACAGATGCAAAGCGAATAAGAGACCTCGACTTTGATGAGGTAAATTGATAGGTTTGTTTGTATAGTATTGTACCATGTACAGTTTAAGATTTAATTGTTATTTAAGAGTGTGTGTTAGTGCTTCGATAGCCTAGAGTTTGCTTGGCTTATGGTGTAAGATATTTTTCTTTCGGAATAGTTGCTCTGAATAGAAAGGACATAAATGAATGATTGATAAGACAAATCATCTACCCTTGAACACTTTGCGAAAAGGTATGGACCAAATTCAATGATACCTTCCGAATAAACAATCGTTTTCCACTAAGATAATATTTTATCTATTTCTTCTTTCTATATAAAGAGACCCACAGACCATTCCAAAAGGCAATATCTTATTTTCTTCTTCTTTTCAAATTTAAGTTTTCCATCTTCTTCATAGATTTCCAAATCTGAAAATGATCTTCATTCTTTCTTTTCTTCAAAGAAGCCAGCCGATCTTAACAATAACCTAAGATCCAAGCCAGTTCATTGATCTGCATTTCTTAGAAGAGCTCCAGGTACATCTAGAGAAGATATGTGGATTAGATGAGCCTAAGGTTGGTGATGCCGAACTTGGTGATGATCATGGAGTTATTAAGGAATTTTGATGATGGTGATTTTTGACTTTATTGGAGAAGCTTTAGATTTTGAGGTAAGTTATGAAATGCATGAATAGATTATAAAACCACCCTATGTGTTTTCGTTGAAATCCATTCCTTTGTTGGATATTAAGTATTTTAGAAATTATTTCTTTAGTGTTATTATTACCATCCATTGGAAACTTGATGTTGTAAACCCTATTGTAAATGTTAAAATGTTTGTTGATATGATGAGGCCATTTGGGCTAACCTAATGTTTAATAATGATCCTACCGAGCTAGTACCTAGCTCTAACCATGCACTGATAGAATGCCTAACTAATGAAGAAAAATCCATTAGACCATGTGCACAAGTGACTCAATTGACCGAGTTTATAAACTAAATCAGATGTATCCTTGAAGGTACGCGTTGGTGTTTCAAGGGTGAAGTATTTGCCCTTTCTGTTTTCATACCGAATATGGTATTCTATTCAGAGGCCATGGGGATGGTGGTGCAGTCTTGCCCATGAGGATTCTTCTGATGCTACTGATGTTGAGACTTTTTGAGGTTGTGGTTCATCCCATCCATTAGATCTTTAACAGTTATGATGATGTTGAGACTTACGGGATTGTGGTTATGTTTACCCTGAGTTCTCTTATGTATGATTCTCTTAGGATGAATGTTCCATTGGTTCTTGTTTCTCCTCGGCACATATGTATTATTCTTTGGTATCCACTGAAATGATATATTTATATGTTTATTATGTATTCAGATTCACTGTTGTTTCATGAACCCCTGTGTTGACATGTATTTTATAATTTATTGAGTTGATGGCTCACCATATCATCTTTGGTTTCAGATGTGGGTTAGGAAAAGTTAGAAGCTGATTTGGTAGAATCTCTTTGGTTATCCTTCTCCACTAAAGAAGCTTTAGCTATTTATGTATAAGTTTGTTTTAAGTTTAGTAAATATTTTTTTGTAAAAGTCATAGATGTTGTTTCTTTGTCTAGACACTCTGTAGAGTGAAAAGTTCCATGTATTAAGTGATTCTAAATGAAATGGAATGACTTTGATTTTCTAATGTTCAGATTGTTATTGATTTGAAGTATGGCCCACTATATGATTCGTGTTTTCTCCTGATATGATTATTTATGATTCTGGATGTGTATGTATCCAGGGTATAGACTAAGTTCTATAGGGTTTTTGGTGGTTTTATTCCTACCCATGTCCTAGGACCGTCACGCCTCGATAGAGAGAGTATGGTAGAATAGAGGTAGCAACGAGGATAAAGCGTGACAGAGGTGGTATCAGAGCAAATGTTATAGAAGTTCAGAGTAAAGATCTAGATTATAGTTAGAGTTAGAAGTATAGAGGTTAGTAGAGGTTGTTCAAGTTAACAGTGTGCTTGACTAGGAAAACTACGGAGCATAGGATCCTTTCTTTTCATTGTTCTATTTTTCCTTTAGTATATGATGTGCCGAAACGCACACTAACAACTGCAAGTGCACAGGCCATTATCAAGTAATAAAATGATGAGTAAATTATCATTTTTCACGAGGAATACTTATAAGTACTAGCTCAAACTTCAACTATTGTCTAGTGAATTAAAAGTTTAGGATAATAAAACTAAAACTAAAACTAAACTAAAAGGTGAGAAGATTGAAAGATATAATCATACTTTGTTTCTACCAATTTTATTTATCAATAGCATCATGCTTGCACGAAACATGTTTGATAATTGAAGGCGCAAACAACAACCTAAACATGTGCACTAATTGATTAATTAACCAATTTACTCCACCTAAATACAATATGCAATTATATGCAATGAATCCATTTAAGGTTCAATTTTATGCATCGGTTCTTTGGTTACCATGTTGCATTCATGTGAACATTCATTTAAATCATAAATCTAAATTAAATTAAAATTAAAGCGGAGGGGGAATCCTTCGAAAGTTGAAGGATAATTAATTACAAAACCCACAAATAATTAAAATGAATAAAATTCTGGGCTTCTAAGCCTTAGTTGAAGGATGTTGGGCTATCCTGGAACACCTAGGAACCTAGCAAAATTAATGAAAAATAGACCGGCATTGCGAAACAGCTCGGATGCCTGAAACAGGATGATGGGTGCGCGAGGGTGTTGCGAGCCTGCCTCATAGGTGTGTGGGGGTACCACACGCCTAGCCCTCTCTGGGTAGTAGTCCGCCTCATTCAATTCTCATTTTATCTATTTTTCGGTTGGTTCTTGACTTACCCAGTGGTTTCCAAACATCAAAATTACATGAACATGCTACAAAACACATGAAAACTTGATACAAATGGTTAGATCAAGTTAAAACAGGGAAGGAAAAAGCAAGAACACATGAAGCTAGGCGCGTGGGGGTGCCATACGCCTATGAGTTGGGCGTGTGGGGGTACCACATACCCATGACCCCCTGGGCAGAAGGGTTTCTATCATTTTTCATAATTATCTAATATTTCTATTGTGCAAATGCATGTTTCTGACATATAGGCATGGAATGGCATATTAATGAGCAAAATTTAAAGGAAAAAACATCCAAATACATAATTAAATTACAGAATTGAATAAAAAAGGTATTTATGAACCATTTCATTTAAATGATTAAAACTAACTCTAATAATTCATTGGAGGTTCTAATTGAAGATCAAAAATGAATACACGCTAAATCTAACATCCCATAACACATTAGGATGAACATAATCAATAAACAAATACAAATGTGGCATGTATATGAATTAAATGAATAAAAAAATAATAATTAAAAAAATAACTCAGAAACACCCTCATAATTCCCTATCATTGGGCTAAATCAGGCCATTCAAGGCCTGATTGCAATAGGAATCATAGGGATGAAAGAGATTTCAGCCCTCAGGCCACCAACAGATTACATTGTGTATCTTGTTCTTAGTTCTCTTTGTTCTTTGATTCACTAACTTCTAAAGGTTTTTTGTTTGATTTTTGTTTGCAAGTTTTTTGATGATCAGAATGCAGAGAGTCCTCCTAGTTTTTGTTCTCAGCAACCAAAAAAAGATCCCTCTAATCAGAATTTTCTTTCCCTTTTATATTTTCTTTTTTTTTTTCTTTTGATTTTCAAACCAAAATCTGTTAAAAAATCTCTTTTGAAAACCCTATAATCCTCCTAAATTTGGCCCTCCCTCTATCTGTTAATATTGGGGGTTGGGTTGAGTTTAAAAATTTTTAAATTTTAAAAAAACTCAAAAATTGAAGTTATTAGGGGGTGATGGGTGCGTGGGGGGGCCACACGCCTACTACGGGGGCACATGGGGGTGCCACGCACCCCTTGCTGTGCCCTTAGGGGGGGGGGGGGGGTACTACGCACCCACGCCATGGGCTCGTGGGAACCACACTTCCATCACCTTAGGTGGCAGCCGAAAATGGGCCCGATCCAGCTTTCGGGGCAAAAATATAATTTTCTGACTTCTATAGACCAAAATTCAATTTTCCAAAAATCTATAAAATTAAGATTTTCATGCAATTAAACACAAAATCATGTGATTTTCATAAATCTATGAGAAAATTTTGAATAAAAATCCATAAACATTACCAAACAGGTCAACTTCTAGATTCATTGAATCAAATCCAAGCAGAACCATCTAGTTTCTCATCATCGGACTTCAGGGTTGAAAATTAAGCGTTCACATTGATGTTGATCTCATAGTAACAGTTAGCTACTAATTCTATCCCTTTTTAATATCTATCCATTTAGAATTATGTTTTTCTTTGATTTATTTTTAAGTTTTCTTAGTTTTAAATTTTAACAATTAAAATGCTTGCTGAATTTAGTTTAGTTATATGTTATTTAATTTTCTATTATTTTGTATTTTGGTTATTACTAATCCCTATTTCTTTAATAATATGCTTTGTCTTTGAAAGTGCAAGTCGATAAAGGAGGCAAACTGAATTCCAACTCAAATTCTTTAAGGGAGTTTCCTTAGCGTAATTCTCTTTCAATTATATTTCACATTGAGGACAATGTGAGAATTAAGTGTGGGGGAGGGGTTTCATTGTTAATGTTTGGTTGGTAATTCAAATTTGCTATGAATTTTTAATACTTGCTTTGATGTGTAAAAATTTTCAAAATTTCGTTGCTGAAGCATATTTTGATTGATTCAATTCTTTAGATTATTTAAATTTTGTGAATAAGATTGTATGATAACTTAGACTTCTATTGAATTTGTTATAAAGTTTATATTTGAATAGCTGAATTTCTTAAGTTTTAGTCTTGTTAAATTCTTATTTTTAAGTTATGATTTTCTTGATGGTTGAATATGTGCCTTAATGTGAGATTATTTGAGCCTTTTTTTATTGAATTCATCCATTGATAATCTCTTATTCCTTGTTGAGTGTCCATCATGGTATATGTTGTTCTATAATTTGCATATGATTCTTTTTGAGATTACATAAATGTAGCATTAGATCATGAAAATGCAAAAGGCATCTTAGGTATACCCTTTTAGCGTAAATAGCTTTCCCAAAAAATTTCCATTAGTGAGCCCTTTTGAGCCTAAGCTGTTATTTTCTTGTTAAACCCACAAATATTGTACTTGAACCTTGAAATTAAAATTTTCCTACCCTTTTCATAGGTTTAAGAGCATATTTGATATTTTGGGTGGGGAACATCAATGGAAATTTGAGGTATGTGATCCTTTGTATACCTTATGTAATGTGTCTTTGTTTTGTTTATTGATATGAGCAATGTATGGAAAGAAAAGAAAAAGAAAGAAAGAAAGAAAGAAAATGTGCTTGAAGAGAAAAAAAGAAAGATAAATAAAATTTATTAAGCACAAAGGAATGCATGCTCATAAATCATTTTGTATAAGACACTACTGTTTTTGGGGTATTTATATTTCTTAAAGTTGGGAATTTATTTGCTTCTTATTGAATAAGCTCTTAAGTCTTAGGAGTAGCCGAAAATTTCCTTCTTTATTCCTTAACCTTAACCCCACTACAACCCTTTAAAGACCTTTGGATTTATGTGTCCAATGTGATTAAGTAGTGGAGATTGGAATTTTATGCAAACTTATGGTAACAATAATGTCATGATTGGTTTTGAGTGGTTTTCTACCCATCTAAACACTTGAGGGATATTGTGAGGGAGTGACCACTTATTCACCATCTAGATTAGTGTTTCTTTTAATTAAGATTTGTAATTCTTAACCTAATGATATTCTAGTTATTCATATATTGCTTGCATTAAGTTCCTTATGAGTCTTTGTAAGTTTTGTTCTTTCTTGTTTACATAATTTTTATAATCTTTGAAGGGAATGGATTGAATTTGCTTAAAGATAAGCAAAAAGTTAAGTGTGGGGTAATTGTTCGAACCAAAAAATGTAGTGTTTTTAGGGTATTATTTGTGACTATTTTTATTTGTTTCTAATGAAGTTTTAGTTGTTTTGTTTATTTTTAAGTAAATTTTAAGTTTGTAGGTGTTTCTGGAGAAAATGGTGAAAAATGGTGCCAAATCGGCATGTTTTAGGCTCAACTTGGAGTACATAGGCATGTTTTGGAGTAAAAGTATGACACATTGTCGTGTTTTCAAGTACACGGTCATGTTTTGGTACCCCGGAGACACAGAAGAGTACACGACTTGGAAACATGGTCATGTACCAGCTGACTGCTCAGACACTCTTTGATATTTTGATCATAACATGAGCTACAGATGTCCAAATGAGGTGATTCAAGATGCGTTTGAAAGATAAGAGATAGAGATACAACTTTTATGAAGTTAAAAAAGCATAATTAGATAAAAAATAATTCATAAATTTCATATCAATATGGTTGTGCTCCATATGTTAAGTTGGCAAATATTGATTGGATAATTTTTAGGGTTTTTTCTTTTATAACCCTAGCTACCTATTTTTAGAGATATATAGAGTGAATGTGTAGAAAAGAAAACAAACAAAAGGGAGGAGTGACAACTCTCTCAAAAACACTCTTAGATCAATTTCTCCATTTTCATATAATTAGGTTAGAATTATTTTTTGGTGAGGAACGATTTGAAGATAGGTAGACAAGAATATTGCACCTGTCCATCAAAGGATTCTTTTTGGGGTTTTGTTTTCTCAGCCTTTTTAATGTCAATTTCATTTACTCTTACATTAATCACATAAAGATGGATGTTATTGAATTTAATAAAGTTGAATTTCATTTCTCTTTTATTATGAATTAATTTTTTTATTCTAGGATTTAGATGGATCCACTTTGATTGTTATGCTTTGTTTAGATGAATGAATTAGGGTTGCATGTCATTGTTTAATGCTTAATTTTATATACTTGTCCTTGATGACCACATAGTATAATTTAGGAGTTGAGTATTAAATTGGACATTGCTTAATACCTAAACAATGAACAATGAACTTAAGGTTTATTAATTGAAAACGCAATAAACCCTATACATGCTTTTGATTAGGTTTAGAATTAGTTTAATTTCTAATAGAACTAATTTGAAAGACACGTCTATTAGAATTATCTTGGTTTTATTCCATTTATTTGCATTATTCTAATCATCTCATTTAAGCAACCATACATGAATTTGGTGAAGTTGAATGCCCTAGAAGCCTTTTTATATTGAATATTTCATCCATTTCATTTACTTTTCAAAGCTCCTAAAATTTTCTTTGCAATCATTTCATTCACAATAATTCTCAAAGCAATCAATCGAGTTAGAGTGTTTAGGTTTTATTTTCAACTTTATGTTAATTCTAATTTTAATTAAGCGTTCCACATCTCTATCCTTCTTGAGAGATACGACCTTGGGTGCTCATCGTAGTTGCAATTACCTCGTATACTTGCGAGTAGTGTGGTTCAGATTTGAACACAACAGATGTCGGTAACAAATTATGCAAGGAAGTTCAATAAGTTGAGTAAGTATGCTCAGGAGATTATACAAACTGAGGCTACAAGGATAAAAAGGTTCAGAAGAGAGTTGATTGCGCCATTGCACAATGGTTTGTGTAAAATCGAGTTTGTTTCTTTATCAAAGTTGATTGATAATGTGAAACAAATGGATTCCAAACACAAGGAAGAGAGATACGAGAGAGAGCAAAGGCAAAGGAATAAAAGTAAGAGTCAATGGAGCTGTGGAAGAGGAATAGAGAATGGATCACAAGCCAGAGTTCTCGAGTATACATCTTCGACTATGAGTTATAATCAGTCGAGGGGAATTGGAGCTAATAGAATACCAGATAGGAGTACTTTTATAGCATCCGCACCTCGAAATGTGAATCCTATGCCTACGTGTTCTGCTTGTAAGAAAAAACATGGAGGGACTTATAGATTGGTTACTAGAGCATGCCTGAAGTGTGGTCAGATGGGTCACTTCCTATTGCCCAATGTGCACCATGAAGGGGGGTTGAATTGGTGGGTAATTAGAAAATAATAAATTGAACAAGAAAGAAAGAAAAGAAGGAACATAAAGATTTATAGTGGTTCAAATTATAACCAATCCTACATCCACTCCCCAATCACCAATTGGGTATTTTTTACTATGAATGGAGTTATACCAAGTTCACTCCCAACTTAGTGTTTTGGCTCACACCAAACCATACAAGTGTTTTCCCAAGGCTCACACTCAAACCCCTCAAGTGTTTTCACTAGGCTCACATTCAAACCTTACAAGTATTTTAACATGGCTCACACTCAAACCTAAACAAGAGTTTTACTAAGGCTCACTCCCTAACCTAGATAGTGTTTAATGGCTAACACTAAAACTTTTCTAAATGTTTTATGGCTCACACATAACCTTTACAATAGAGAATGATTTGTGAAGAATGAAACTAAACTCACTCTTGCAAATAGCTAGTACAAAAGATAAAAGAATGTAATCTAGCTTAGAATAAATTTGAGTACACAAAGATGAGAAATGAAGCTTTTGTGTTCTAGCTCAATGAACAAAGAATTTAGAGTTTGAGAGTTTTGATTTGCTTGTAATATATGTTCTTGATGTATGAAAACATTTCTTGTATTCACCTTAAGGCTTTAGATATATATAGGTCTTCATTACATACTTAAACAATCATTTTAGTGCTCTAAAAATAGTACTAGACAAGTTCCAACGACTACATAATGACTATACAACGACTAGTTCAAGATGTGAAGGCTTGTTCAAAAATTCAAAATATTAAGTTATAAAATTCCAAATGATGAACCATTTTTTTTATTAGAAACTTTGAGTAGTATAATACAACTTTGTAGATTTGAGAAACTCTAAAATCATCCATATTCATGCTCCAAAATATCAAAACATTTTATTGCTCATCGGGTCATGATAGTTTGAACATGCTTCAATATTTCACCCAATGCTTCTTTTATACACCTCAGACTGATGCAAGGCTTTTGAATATGAAACTAGACTTCCATAGATAAAAATATGGAGAATTTCATGTTCAAAATATCTTTGTAGAATTGACACCACTAATTCTAATTGACATTATCTGTTGTGATCCAGTCTGATAGCTTGAGCATAAATCAATCAAAAATTCAAGACTCCATTTTCCAAGCTCAAAAAATTATACCAATTTTTGTTCCAAAAACTATACTGATGTATCTATTCATCCATGTATGGCTTGCATTCATAAACTCTCCCAAGTAGTACCGTTTATTCTTCAAAATTTAGTCAATAGTTTTGCTTCCATGGAGATCATCCTTGCTCTCATAAGTTTCTTGGTTTCACATGTTCTTTTCATTGCCCTCATATGTTTTATAGCTTTTCTCATCTTTATTGCTTCATGATTTTATCTTGATCTTCACATTTAATTTGTTTACTTCATTGCATCAATAGCAATCAAAGATTAACTACTAATACCAATAACACTAAACAAATTTGTTAGTAGTAATAATATTTTGCATCATCAAAATAACATATGAAACCTTGGGGTCAACACTTCCATACCCTAGGACCGTCCATTCCAAAAGTGGGATGTGGTATTAGAGAAAAATAGTAAGTCTAATGTAGACTATAAGCATGTGCTGTGATATACATCTTAAGAACACCATGGAGCATAGGATTTCCTATCATGTCAATTAAAGTTCTCTTTGTCAATTCGGTGATAACTATACATGTTGACTCACTCTATATATATCTATGTGGAGATTGCCTTTCTGTCTTTTAATTAAATATGTTGATTAGATATATGGATTGGATGTATATGAAAATTTCATGTACTCGAAATGATGATAGAAATACGCTGAGATTTTATTACATTATTGTAAGAATGCTGCCTAGAGGAAGACCAAAGGGATGACCGAGAAAAGGACCTCCCCCTCCTGAAAGAGTAGTAGCTGCAGATGTAACTCTGGAAGTAGCCTCAAATGTAGCTTTTGTCATTACATAACTATTTGAGGAGTTGATTGAAGAGCTAATTGAACAGCCTCAGGTTCAACAATGAGTGTAGGAAGTCAAACAAGAAGTTCCTCCTATACATGATGATCTGGTAATGGAAGAAATTCATTAGTTGAGAAGGGAGGTCAATGAATTGTGACAAGCCAGGCAGCAATAGCTTGAAACAGTGCCACCACCTGCACCAGTGAATGCCCCTATACCATGACAAATGGCTAAAAGGGTGCTAAATGACAGAGATGTTTCAATGTCGAGCTTTATGAAGATGGGATTGCCTAAACGGCTAAAGTAAGGAGGGATGTCAGTAACGAATTATGCGAGGGAGATAATAAGTTGAGTAAGTATGCTCAGGAGATTGTACCGATTGAGGCTGCAAGGATAAAAAGGTTCATAAGAGGGTTGATTGCATTGTTGCATAATGCTTTGTATGCAATTAAGTTTGTTTCTCTATTGAAGTTGATTGATAAGGCGAAACAGATGGAGTCCAAACATAAGGAAGAGAGAGAAAAAATAAAGGAATAAATGTAAGAGTCAAGGGGGTTATGGAAGAGGAATAGGGAATGGATCACAAGCCAAAGTTCCCGAGTATGTGTCTTCGACTACGAGTTATGATCAGTCGATGGGTGTGAACCCTCAATTTTGCACCTCCAAAATTATTTCTAAACTCTCTAAAGCTGTCCAGAATATTTTTCTATCCAAACTGACACTTTTCGGATCATGACCAGACTTTCTGTACCAGACAGTACTTTACCAAAACTGACCAGATTTTTCTCAAAACTGAATGTTAAAATATCCGATAATTAATTTCGAGTTCATAGATATTGATCGGTAATTTTTCAAACTTTAGAATACCTCAGAAACTGACCCGAAAGTTTCAAAAACCAACCCAAAAATTGAAAAAAAAAGACCTGCAAATCAGATTCTAAAAGCTAACCGCCGGAGCACCTGGCGGATCAGCCGGACTCCCTGACGGCTCTGCTAGGACTCTTGGAGGCAGGTCCGGTGGTGCCGCAGGACCCCCTAGCAACGCCGTCGGGCTGTTCGGTACTGGTCCCCCCTCTTGTCCTAGAAATTGACCCTTTTGCCCCTCCAGCCTGATTTTTTAGCCCAAAAGGCCCTAACCTTTTGGTCTTTTCACTCTTTCACTACCTAAATTACCCTCACCTCATTTTTCCTATAAATACCCCATCCATTTTCATTTCAAGACACACCTTGTGCATTTGTGATTGCTATCCACTTGCTCCATTCTCTCTCTCTCTCTCTCTCTCTCTCTCTCTCTCTCTCTCTAATTAATTTTCTCTTTCATTTTTTAGAAATCTCAATTCGTTAATTAATTAAAAATCAATTTTAATTAATTAATTAATTTTTCAATTAGCCTCCACTCATTTTGAGTAATCTCAATTAGTTAATTAATT
>CATKHJ010193615.1:0-15521 GCA_949750685.1 Vernicia montana
GTTTATGGAGAAATTGGGAATTTTGGGATTTGATTTGAATTAATGAAATTCATTGATTAAGTAAGTTTGTATATGGTGCAATTGAATGATTACAAGTTCAATTTGGGATTTGGATAAGTAAAATGATTTTTCCCCAAATTGATGGAATTGGTGATTTAGGGATTTTGATTTATAAAGTATAAATTGATAACATGGGTTAATAGAAAATATATTTGTTTGATTCATATGCTTGATATGAATTTGATTGTGAAATTGAGAAGGAAAGGAATTAAATTCCTTAACTTGATTTATTGGTTTGTGTACGGCAAGGGTAATGTAATGAATTGTTTTGTAATGTGATTATGTGTAATATTTGATTTTGATTGGGAAAAGGAAAAGTAAGATATGGTTAGTAAGGTTAAAGGAATAGAAGTTAATATGTCATTTATGTGATTGTAGAACCGAAAGGAAAAGGGGTTATCCGTGATATCGAGGAGTCGCGTTTTTAGTCGCATTATTCTTTTAGGAGCTAAAGAGTTGAGGTGAGTACAAATAGTAATATTGTTTTGATGCTTTGAATTTGAGCTTTATATGCTCAATTCATTCTTCTTTATAATGCATTGCAACTCTTTGGTAAACCATTATTATTTATTGATTAATGAGCTAAAATTGAATAATTTATTCTTTATGGCATTTGGCCAATTGAACCTATTATTGTTTCGGTCTTTTTAATATGACCGTATGATGGAAATATAAATTGTTATTGTTTTATTATCCATTGAATCAATTCATGGATAGAAAATGTATATTGTTATAATGAATTACATGATAAACAGAAATACCCCTCTGATGTGGGTAATACATCGGACCTTGTGCACAATGGTAATGGAACCTGCGGATAGGGTAAGATTATCCAAACCTTAGCTGGGAAAGGTTTAATGACCCCAGTACATATGACCCGATTAGTCGTACGTGTGACTAGGCAAATGGGAGTGAGCAAGGTGTAAACCGCCACTTGATTGATTATGGGGGAAACAGACCGTTTCCGAGAAAGTGAATGAATTCTACTAAAGATATATTAATTGTTATAAATATGATATTTGTTCTATAAGAACAATTTTGATTAACATCATTATTGAAAAGGGGAACTATGATTATTTGTTCTAATATTGTCTATTCTGTATATGTACTCACTGAGCTCTGTCTCACTCCTTAATTATTATTTATTTTTCAGGACTAGTTATCAGGTCGGCAAGATAAATTCCAAGTCCTAACTTTCACTTGAAAGATTGCTCTGCTATTTTGAGTATATGGTATGAATGGTTATTCAGAAGTTTTTTCTAGAGCTCCAATGATTTTAAAAGTCTGTAATATTGAAGTTTAGACTATTGTATGTATGATGTATGATAAGATATATTAATTGCTACAGTCCAAACACTTAATTAAATTAGAGAGCTGCAATGGAATTTAATGGAAAATGGAGTTCAAAGGTAAAAGGGATGGAAAACATTTTTCAGTATCAATTAACTGATCACAGATGTTTTATGGCATTGGATTTTTAAAAGGGAAATTATGGTTCCGATTCTGAGGTAATGATAACTGGTAATTAATGGAAGTTTATTAAGGTAGTAAGGCGTTCTACGGGTTTAGGTGACCTTAAATCTCCCTATTCCCTAGGACAGTCATGACTCAAAGACGGGTCGTAACATTAAGTCTAAAATTATTTTTAGTTTCTAATTTAGGTTCCTAATATTATTTTTAGATAGCTCCCTAGTAATTTTTCTTAAGTTAAAATTTTCAAAAAATCCTAAAAAACTGAAATTTGTTAGTTACACGAGTAGCGTACCGATCTTGCTTATGTATTTTCTATGCTAAACTCCAACTTTATTTTTGAATTTCATCACTTCTAATATCCTTATATTGTCCTAAATTATCCAAATAAAATATAAAAATCTATTATGGAGTCGGAATCTGCCAATCTACTCTAAGAGCCTCAATTTTCGAACTCGTATTCCTTTTAGGCCTTTGGTACTTAACTTCCTATCATCCACCTGTTTTTATTCTAAACTATGTTATTACTTTCTATTAATATTCTTAATTACATCCTTAGAGTTATAATATCCTATTTAATAATATTTTCATAAATCTTCCTTGAATTAATATCGATGAAAAATTGCGACGTCGGAATCCGTTGGTTTCATGCTCAACATATCGATTTCCAAATTCGTGCTTAATTTAAGATTTTGAATCTTTTCCTTCAATTTTCCTCATTCAATTCCTCCATTTAACTTAGTTTCAAATTATCTCCAGGTTTCTAGCGATCTAGGTATGCCTGGAATGTTACAATTAGGGCAAGAGCAAAATCATTTATATGCTTATTGATTTGACAAATTAAATTTTTAATATTACCTTTATATTTATAAATATTCTTATCAACTACAATAAATATTAGTATTTTTTTTTTCTATCAATACAGACAGATTGACAACAAGAGTCGGTTATGGTTTACAATAAAATAATTAATTTCATAAATTAATATAATAATTTAAAATTTATTATTGATTTGTCTCATCTTATCAATTAATAATAAAAAGATATATGAAAAAGATATTTTGAAAGTACATAAAAACAAATAAAGAAGAGCCATATTAAGAAAACATTGAATTAAAAAAAAAATTCTTATTTTTTCTTTTATTTTATTCCTCCCTGTAAAAAAAAGTTTTTAAAAAAAGGTGATATTATACTTAATTACTCATAGTTTTTAGCAAGGCGTCTTTAATTTATATATTTTTTTTTATCAAAACTAAATACATTTTTTAAAAAATTATATATTTACCTAATTTTTTATTTTTTAAAAAATAAATAATATATTATTAAAATTTTCAGGATGATTTATAATATAAATATTAGAATATTTATTTTATTTATAAATATTTATAATAATTTATTACTGAAAAATTGAAATGTTTATTTAGTTAATATTAATATAAAATTAATATGCATTCATTGATTATCTACTTTGAGAAAAAATAACAAAAAGAAAAAAAATGGAAATTAAGTTAAGAAAAAGAAAAACTCTTAAAAGGTAATTTTGAAGTATTAATTATAGGCCCATGAATAAAAAAAAAGTATCAATTATAGGGATAATCTTGTCAAATAAAAAAATTTGCTATGACCATAACATTTGCACTCTAAAAATAATAGGGATGATAATGGGGCGGAGAATCTCCGTTTCCTACGGGAATTTGCCTCAAACGAGACGGAAATTTCCTGAATTTTATTTTCATGGGGATGGAGATGGAGAAATTAGCGGAGATGGGGCGAGAATGGGGAGTGTATTCCTCACCCCATAGGGATTTCCATCTTTGTCCCCGGAGGGACCCGATATTATATTTACATAATTATTTTTAATATATATATATATATATATATATATATTAACACATATATTGAGATTTTTAATTTTATCACTTATTTTTTGTAATTCTCTCACATCGTGACAACTCTAAATAAATTTATTTAAGTACTCTCATACTTTTATGTATATCGAATTTTTTAATGTTTTATTAAATAAAATTGCAGAACATTTTTAATATATTAGGCGTATTTACATTTTAATTTTGTTTGGTTAATACTTTGTATGTTTGAATCTGTTAAAATTTTTTAAATAAATTTATTTTTATTTTTTAACCATTATTTATGAATTTTATAAATACAAAAAAATATATATTAGTAATACTATATATATATTAATAAGTAAATATATATAAGTAATGTATAAAAAAATAATAAAATATATAAGTAATACTAATAATCAAAATATCTCCAATTATATATATATTGTGAGTTTAAACATAAATAAAGTTTAATTTTTAAATTTTTATACATAAGATTCTACTATCTAAAAGTATCAAAAATTAAATTAAGATAAGATAAAAAAAAAAATCAAGTGGGGAACGGAGATCCCAGCGGGGATGGGGATTCCTGCGGGGACAGGGATGAGAACTAAATTGTTCCCGTTTATAAGGCGGGAATAGGGATAGGGATTCCACGCTAAGGTGAGGATGGAGATAGGGATGGTACCCCCGCCCCGGCCCCGGCCCATTGTCATCCATAGAAAATAACATCATCCTTAATAGAATTTATTTTTTTAATTAAAAATATAGTTATTTTAAAAAAATAAAATCATACAAAAATGATAGGATTTTGCAATAATTTAATTCATTTAATGAGATAAACTATTAAAAATAAAAAATATTTTCTTTTAAATTATGCATGACTTTCTCTATATGAGGATAAAATGAAAAAAATATTTATTTTTTTACTTTTTAATTATTTCAAATAATAGAATTCAAATAATTTTATTACTTTCCAATTTATTTCAAATACATGAATATTATCATTAATTGAATTGAGTTATTCCAAACATGTCTATAATTATAATAGACAAAATATGATAGATTCGCATATTTTTTTCTCATAGATACGCATTAACTATTTTAAATCATAATTGTTGAAATGTTAGAACCTTACTTGAATTTAGTCCATTTTTGGTTTATAATCCTATTGGATTTGTAAATCTAATTCAGTTATTGAAAATCAAAATTTTTAGGCTAAAATAGGATATACTCTTAATTAATCATTTAATATATGGATTTATTTTTTTCCTTCTGAAGTTGGAAAATTACTATAAATTAAAATTATAGATAATTGAAATGTTATTATATATTAAATAGACATATCAGTGATAATTTCTTCGTACAATATGAATTATTATCATTATCAATAGATAAAGAGCACAGCACAAGAAACATCAATGACAATGCCTGAAGCTTTCCCTGTTACAAAACGCCCATACATGGGATTTGGGATTTTATGCTTTCTTATCTTATTAATATCAGGTAAAATTTCTCTTACTCTTTTTTTTTTTCAGGTAAAATTTTATTGGCATTCAATATTCTTCTCCACAACACCAAAATTGATAATCTTCGTGTCTTTGTTTTTTATGTATAATTTTTTTAAAAAAAATTGATTATCATAATATTGAGATTTTTTAATATTATACTCGATTTGAGTTATTCATAAGTTTAATTGAATATTGAGATTTTATATAATTTTAAATATATTTTATATTCTATATAATAATTTACTAGTTCGATCACAAAGTTAATTGAATTTTATTTTAATATTAATAAATAAACTAAATTATTTTTTTAATGACAATAAAGTTTAATCAAGTCTAACTCGAATATTTTAAGTATCCGTTTGAGTCAAACTTGTACTTCAAAATGAAAAATTCGATCGAATTTGAGTCAAGTTACAAACCTCAAGTTTTATAATCGAGTTGAGCTCGAATTCAATATTATTTCGATTCAACTCGGCTCGATTATCCCTAGTCTAGCAATATAAATCACATAGGTCGGTTAGGATATAGAAATAGTAGTCCAAATTGATGATTTTGGATTAGTTGATTTTTTTTTTTAAATCAATCAAAAACAAAATAAGATATTTCATAGTTTTTAAGATTTGATTTAATTTATAAGTTAAGAACTTTTTTTAAAATTGAATTAAAAAATACCTAATATTTCATTTTGTGAATTATTTAATCTTTTTATTAAATTAACTGTTAATCTAAACAGTAAATAAAAATTTAGTCCACAAAGTTTGTTAAAATACATGTAATGTTTAGTGATTTTTCTCTAATTAGAGATTAAATAATAATTTATTATAAAAATTTTATTTATTTGACTTTTTTTTTAATCTTTTACTAACGAAAAATTTAATAAAATAATCAATTAGTTGACGAAATGAAACTATAAGAATTGATTAATAAAACTTTTAAAATAAAAATTCTGACTTATGGATTATGGATTAGATTAAATTTGAGGAATTAAACATTAATTAATTCTTATATTTAATAGAATAATTCATTTTTATTTTTAATTCCATTGAACATAGTAATTTAGATTTTAAACTATGTTTAGTTTATAAAATTAATTATGAATAAAAGTTTATGAAATTAATTATGAATAAAATAGTTATTACGTAAAAATTAATTATTTCTTATTTAGTTTCAAATTTTAGACAAAGAATATTAATTTCATAAAATAATAATTTCACAATTTTTATAAAATATATATTTTACAAAAAATTAAATTATTGGTATTTTTTAAACTATGAAATAAAGTATTTCTATTTTTACGCTTAAAAAATTATTGCAAGTTCAAACTTACCGCTATTAATTTATTTATTTATTTTTTTAGTGGCAGGGCGAGCAGCTGCAATAAATCCACTGGTTTCTTGTGTAGGGCCATGTTCAAAGTTCTCAAATTGTCATAATGCTTGCCAAGCTAAAGGATTTCTTAAGGGAGGTTTTTGTGTTGGATTTCGTGGTTCAGAATTAGCTTGTTGTTGTACTAAGGGCTAAAGCTTTTGAATTTTGCTTCCCCTTGCATGGGCTACACGTGACTAGTTGCTTTTTTAATAAAATTAATATAATAAAGAACATATGAGATTTTATATTGGTAAGGACTTGTTTGCTTTGAAATTTTTTAGAGTGTACCACGTGTTTTAGGTACTCAAATCGAAATGAAATGCGCTTGACTTTCACCAAATAAAAATGAATTCTCAACTCTCTTTACAGTTATTAATTGAATTACGAAAATCCTAGGTTTGAAACATAGAGAAGTAACCAAGACCAATATCCAAAACTTAGAAAAGTGGTCATCAAGCCTACTTTTAATTAATTTGATTTTTTTTAATAGCTAAAAGAAATTAATTGCATGACAATACAGAAAAACTAGAAATAAAGCGAAACACTAAACATAGGCATATATTTTGGCCTAACATTAAAAAAAATATTTACATGAAAAACTAAATAAACAACCTAAGAACTACAGTTTGGAGGCCATGGGATCGGCCTATGATACCACTTTTGCTTGTTTTTCTCCATTTCCCATATGTTGAAAAATTATTTCTTTAGGTATCTGTTCATGTATTATTATTATTATTATTTTGTATGGTTCCTTTAAGTAGGAATTCTCTTTTCCACATAAAGAAAAAAGTAAAACAAAGGGGCAACATACTAAAATTTGCATAAATTTAGGAATTTTCCAGTAAGACATAACAATTGGCAACAAAACTAAAAATAAGGAAACTAAATAGAAAATTTTTAGTGCCAAATGTGATTTCCACAGGTGAAATCCACAAATTTTAGTTACCTCCCCAGTGAATGTTGGCGTAGGTTCTTTAGTGGAGATGGGGCCTTCTTTTGGTACTACCTTCCTTTGATCTTCAAAGACTTTAGAATAAGATTCTTGACTTTTCACATAGGAATGACATGGTGCCCCTCGAGTTCCTTGCTTAAAACGCACTGGAATACCTCCTAACATGAAACTTTCTTCCATAATATGGTTTGTTTCATATGGACTTTCAACTGCCTTAGGTTTCTCTATAAATTTTCTTTCAAGTCTATACTTTGTTTCTTTAGGCAGTGTTTCAGACTCCTTTTGCCTCCTTTTCTTGGCTCTTTGTCTTTGAAGCCTCCTCTTTTGAGTTCTAGTCAATGGCTCATAGAACTTCTTTTGTTGAACTTTATGCCATCGCCAACTTGGGGGAACTATAGGAGGAACTATTAACCTTGGCTGGTTCTTATAGAAACTTAGAGCACCATGCTGAAAATTTTTGGACCGAGGGAGCACCAAGGGTTTTCTTTCATGTTTCACTTCCTTTTCAGATACCAGCAATTTCTTTGGTATCTGCACTTGCCAAAAGACCTTCCTAGGCTGGAGAACCAACGACTTGGGCTGGATCCTCAAGGAATTTTCCTTTATTATCCTCTTTTGGTTAAAAGTTGAACCTTGCTCCTTAGGAATATCTTCAGGAATTTTTTTATGAACTCCTAGGGAATGCCCCCTGAGTTTTGATAAACCTTGTGCAAGAGGCTTAGGAGTGATATCATGACCATTATCCTTAGAATTTTGTTGAATTTGGATGGAGACTTGTTTGAAAAGTTGTTGTTGCTCCACCTCTTTTATCAAATTAGTCATCTTTTCCACTCTCTTAGTATAAATCATGAGTTTATCTGCATGAGACTTTAAAACATCAATATAGAATTGAGCAGATGAAATAACATTACCTTGATCTCCCACAACAATAGGGCATGTTGGAAATGTTAATGTCTCTTGATGAAGAGTTTCTTCTTATGGAAAATAATTCCATTCTTTATAAGTACCATAATTTTCATCATGACATGCATCTAGATACACATCATTATAGTCATCATAGTACTCGCATGATGTAGAACTCCACTGATAACGAACATCCATTTCATGTCCTGCTTCCTCAGCAACAACTTTGGCATCCAGAAACACTATGATTTCTTTTCACTAAAAATTTTTGTTCTTTGGTGTCACGTAGAACCTTGTCTCATTGGGCGAGCCAAAAATTATGTTTTCTTTGAAATTGTTTAGAGTGTGCCACGTGTTTTAGGTACACAAACCAAAACGAAATGTCCATGACTTCCACCAAATGAAAGTGAATTCTCAGCTTCCTTTACAGTTAATGCTAAAATTCTATTTAGCACCCTAATTGGAATATATCTAAAATTGGGAATTTAATGAACTTGGAAAGTAAACAAGCTAAAGGATTAAGCTAATTTGAAAGGAATTGAAGTGCATTGCATTGAATTGAAATTGTTGCATTTACAGGAAATGAAAAGATTGGAAAATGATGCTAAGAAATGTAAATACAATATTTAGAATTGAAATTGCAAGAAGAAATATTGAAATTGGTTGATTGGTTGATCTTGGATTCTTGAGTTTTTTTTTTATTATTCTCTATTCCCCACTTCCATTATGCTATTTATAATGACTTGAAATAACCCTTTGAACTTGAAATAACTGCTCCAGTAATGTGCCATTTTCCTACTTAGAGTCCCGCTACTTTTGGTGAGTGGTAGAGTTGGAGAGTGCTGCACACTTAAGAACTGGGAATCTCTAGTAACCGCCTGACAGTTCTGTAATAATATCCAATTAGTTCCAATCACATACCACCTTCTAGAGTATTCATGTCCCACTAACTTTGAACCAACTTTAATTAATTAATTTATAATCATAAATTAATTAATTAAATATAATCAAATTAATTAATTTGGATTGGGCTTTGACTAATTTTATTGGTTTGGGTCTATAATTTTTATTGAACTAGGCTAAAACATATCTGGTGCAAACAGGACTAAAAATGACCTTCAATAGGCAGAGAACATGCGTACATAGAGGGTCCACATTCTCCTCTATAAAAGATAAAGGAAAGGTAAAGAAAATGATTATCTCTCTCTCCAAAAATCGTTCTCTTTCTCTCTCAATACTCTTTCAGTTCTCTAACTTGAGTGTTGGAGGCTCCCTTGGAGGTTAGCCCCTGAAAGCCATTAATCCGCTTTTTCTCTGTCCACATATTCTACCCCTCCAAAGGACCCTCCATCAGCAGTATCGGGTATTTTGGACTCATCAAATGGCGCCACCTGTGGGGACCAACACAGAAAAGTCGCGTTCCTAGCATTATATTTCAGCCAAAAATCATTTTTTCTGGCAACCATATTTTTTTTCCATCACAAATATGAGGCTCCATCGTCACCAAATCAACCAAAAATCATCATCAGATAAAAAATTTAAAAAAAAACAAAACAAAAAAAACAAGAAACAAATCGGGAAAGAAAAGAAAGAAAGAGAGGAGAGAGAAAAGGGGCTGCCATTGTCGGTTCTTCCACCTTCGGCTAGCGGTGAATGACACCGCCGCCACCTCTACAAAGCCTAGATGCTGACAACATCAACACCATCGAACTTGTCGCGAACGACCACTGGACGATGACGCGCGCCCTACTTAAAGCTTCCGCCAACCTAGTGTCACGACCCGACTTTCGAGCCATGACGGTCCTAGGGAATGGATGGGCATAAGGCCACTGAAAATCCGTAGAACCCAATACAATCTATAACCAATCAACATATAACTATTACCAGATCAGAATCTGAATCACATCACTATATCCATTCCATATCATCCATACATAAATGTATGCCAATAAAACAATACGATAATATATCATATATTACAATCCCAAATGAAATACAAAAAGATAAACAATCTAAAACATCTCAATATCACAATGACCATGGAACTCTAGACTTGTCTTTTGGAGACACATACTCATTATGATATAATCAAAATGGACAAAATGAATACGGACAGAGTAATCCTCAAGTGAAGAGATGAAACTTGAGTTTTACCTTGTCTCAACCTCTATAGCACCTGAAAAAAATAAAACCACTAAGGGGTGAGATAAAAATCTCGGTGAATACATAATATCAACATGTTATACCGGCTAAATGAAATTATAGAATATAAGGATCAATGAAGCTTTAATGCCTTTAGGCGATATGAACAATTAGGCAATTGAAACTATCATAATGAGGTTCATTTATGATACCCATATTTGGAATTCAAAGTAAGGCACTTGAATACAACTCACTTTATTTTATTTTTAGCAGAAATCAGAAATTTGAGAACGGTATGTTCTCATTCACATTTAGATCGAGTGTCGGCTAATGCTTCGCACACTCATAATAAGTCAAGCGGAAAACTAATCAGGTTTCCCGGCTAGGACCACCCTTCCTAGCTAAGGCGGATACACTATCCCTATCTGTTGGGCCTTCTTTACCATGTGCACATGACTGATGTATGCCCCACATCAGATAAGAATTTCTGCTTTACATACTTTATAACATTTCAACAATAGATAGCATTAATAATAATCAAATAAACTATAGTACTCATCAATGAGTAAGGTTTCAATGTGCTATCTTTATAACAATGAAAAGTAGACAAAAGGTCTTAAATAGGTATTTCAACATATTGGATTCATGAATAGTTATCAATGGAACATAAGTTCAATCGGATAATCAAATGGGTTCAATGAATGTATGGTCATACAATAGGATGATGCCCATAACATATTGACTATTATGTACTCACCTTAAACTCCTTTGCTCCTAACCAACACAAGCAGAAATAATGATCACCTAGTTCCTCTTATACTTGATCTTTAGGTTGTACAAGAACCATTCTAATTAATCACAATTTAGGTCATCATTTCCTAACTTATCTATAGAACCATGATAGATTCTAATTCCCATACTCTAGTTCTATACTTAGTGATATATCAATCAACAATACATTACATATCAATACAATTAACAATCAATAATCGATACACATACTTACTATTAGGTCTAATAGACCTTGGACCAATGTCCAATTCCCTTCTCAATTATGTTTCACATTGGTTGAAAACATATATCAACTCATCATGCCAATTGAAAAAAATAAAAACACATTAATGCTTGTCACACTAGTGAAATCCCAGTGGTGGGGTCACCCGTGTGGCTATGGGACAAAAGTCCAGAATTGAAAAAACTTGTCCCACAGGTGGAATCCCAGCTGGGTTTTCACCCGTGGGACATGAAAAAATGTCCAGAATTGAATTTAGCTTGTCACAGAGGTGGAATCCCAACTAGGTTTTCACCTGTGTGACGAATCCGAAAAAGAACAATTTGGGCAAAATTTTACAAATTGCTAGGGAAAGAATTCTCACAACTTTTAACCCAATTCAAAACAACTTCATTATCATAAAATAGACTCAAAACTTTACTCATTTCACCAATCAAAACATAGAAAATCAAAGGATCTTAAAATCCCATCTTTGATCAAACCCACATCATCAAGTGAAAAGGTTTGAAACCCATTTTGGAAATTCATGTACATACACTTCAACATACTCAAAATACTTAGATCTTATTTACAAACCATCATCCAAAAACATTTTCTCAAAAAAAATCCTTTTCTTGAAACCCATTTCATCAAAATCAAAAGAAATGAAGAAGAAGAAATATCACAAGACAGCAACAAGTAAAACATCATTAAATGAAGAAGAAACTTTAGATATAAAGTTATTACCTTTGGATCTTCCCTTTTGATGGTGACTTTCCTTGATCAAATGAAGAGAAAGAGAAAAGAAGAAGAAAGAGTTGAGAGAAAAAGCTTCTTACTTCTTGAGAACTTTTGAGATAAATGAAAAGATGATAGAAATGATATTTTGTCTTAAAATTAAATGAATGGTGGTGATTCAATAATAGAAAATGAATGGTTGGCTACTTTTCATTTAAATTCTTTAATTCAAAATCAATGAAAAACAGAGGATGGATTATGATTAGGTTCATTGAACCTTGAAAAATAATAAAAAATGACATTAGTGGAAAATGGGGCCCATTTTCCACTAATTCATTTCTAGCACAATTAATATCTACTTTGGTCCACATTTTTTTCATTAATTGCTCCTCATGGCCGGCCACCATGTGGCATTTTCTAACCCATCTCTTGCTCAATTTTTAACACATCAATCACATATACACATATCAATAATCATTTGCTCATAGAATTTAATCATAAATTTAACAATAAATTTCACATGTAATAACATTAAATTTAAACTTCTAAACATAATAACATTCCATTGAAATCATACTTACGTAAAATAAATTCTTTAAAGTCTAGGGTATTACAAGAAACTTCCATCAAAGATGGTTGATGGTGTTGAAGAATTGATTCCAAGAAAGGAATGAGTGAAGGCTCAAAGAAGAGCCAATGAAAAAAATAAAAAAGCAATGGCAATTCTTCTTAGGGCTCTTTCTCGAGAAGAATGTGGGAGAGTTCAACAATGTACAAGTGCTTTCAACATTTGGAACACTTTGGAGAACTACCATGAGGATTCCAAGCAAGTCAAATCCAAAAAGATCTAAATGCTTGTTCATGAATATGAACTCTTCAAAATAAAACCAAGTGAGAATGTGACCGATATGACCAATCGATTACTTGGCATAGTCATTAGCTTGAGGAAGTTTGGAAAGAGTTACTCTTTGGAATATATCAACAACAAGATTCTTAGAGCACTTCCAAAAAAGAAATTTGAATCCAAAGTTTCATCAATTGAAGAAGCTCATGATCTTGAGAGGCTTCCAACGAATGTTCTTATTGGGAAGCTTCTCACTCATGAGATGACTTTAGAAAAGGAAGAAGTTCAAGTTGAGAAGAAAAAGGCTCTTGCTCTCAAATTCTCCAAAGATCAACATGATGATGAAAGTCAAAGTGACTTGGATGAGAGTGAAGAAGATGATGATGAATTGGCAATGCTCTCAAGAAGAGTGAAGGAGATCATCAAAAGCAAAAAGAAGAGATCCTTTAGAAAGTCTCCTTCCAACTCTACCTCAAATGCCAATTCCAAAAAAGAAAAGAAAAGTGAGGTGACTTATTATGAATGTGGGAAGCAAGGCCACATCAAACCGGAATGTCCTAAACTTAAGAAAAAGAAGAAGTGGGACAAGGAGAAAAAGAAGAGCTTCAAGGCTATATGGGATGAGGACTCTTCCAATGATAAGGAAGAGGAAAAGGTTGCTAATCTTTGCTTCATGGCCTTGGAAGACCCTCCTAATGAGGTATGCTCTACATCTCATTATTGTAATGATTTAAATAATGATAGTGATGATGATGTAGATAATGAACTTTTAGAAGTCATGATTTTAAAATGTGAAAAATATTTTTCAAAAATGAAGTTTTATAAGGAAAAATATTCAAAATTTGAGGAAGATTTTAAAAGCTTATGAAAACTTGTTTTGAGTTTAAAAACATCAAATGCTACCCTTAAAAATTCATTGGATAAGGTATCCTCTAAAAATTCCTCTCTTGAATCTTTATATAAGGAAAAGAATTTTTTAAAATTGGAAGTTGAGGAATTGAGAACCTCTATTTCAAAATTCCATAAAGGGAATGAAGCTTTGGATACACTCATTATATCTCAAAAACCACCCCTTGTAAAATATGGTATTGGCTTCAATAATTTATCTACTTCTACATCCTCATCTCCCTTATTTGTTAAAGCCTCTACACCTCAAACTTCTAGCATAGAGGTTGTTCATAAGGAGGTAAATGCACACACAATACCTTCAATTCCTAAGAGGATTGAGAAAGTTTCACATGACTCAAGAGCTAAGTTTAAAGAGTCAATCATGCATTTAAATACAACAAGAGATATGATAAAAAAATACCCATAATCACATTATCATTCATGCTCTTGTGTGCATCATAAGAATGTTGCAAATGGGCCAAAATTTCATAACAAAATGGCAAAGCATAAAAAGACTTACAAGTCAAAGCTAAAATGCCATTATTGTATGAAGGAAGGCCATATTAATATATTTTGCTACATTAGGAAGGCTCAATTAAAGCTTGAAGAACCTTCCAAGACTAACCCTAGAGGACCCAAATATGTTTGAGTACCTAAGAAAAGATAAAATTGACATTTCTTGTAAGTATGCCTTAAATCCACAACAAGTGAAAATGAATGGAATGTAGATAGTGGATGCTTAAGGTATATGACCGAAAATGCAAGCCTCTTCATCTCATTGAAGAAAAAGCTTGGAGGAAATGTCACATTTGGAAACAATGCCAATGGTAAGGTAATTGGCATTGGATCAATTGGTAAGGAAGATTGTTCCCTAATTAAAGATGTTTATTTGGTTGATGGTCTAAAGCATAACATATTAAGTGTAAGTCAATTATATGAAAAAGGTAATAGATTCATCTTTGACTTCAAAGAATGTCTAGTCACTACTTTAGTAGATGATAAGGTGATGTTCAAAGGAGAAAGACATGGCAATACCTACATAATTAACTTATACAATTTAGCTAACCACAATTTCAAGTGTCTTGTGTCTATTAGCAATGAATCTTGGCTTTGACATATAAGGCTTGGTCATGCAAGCATGGAGTCGATTCATAGCCTAAGTAAGGATGAGCTAGTTGATGGACTTCCAAAGATCAAATACTCAAAGGACAAGACATATGGACCATGCCAAATGGGGAAACAACATAAGTCTTCCTTCAAGTCAAATAATGTTGTAAGTACTTTTAGACCTCTTCAACTTATTCATATGGATTTATCTGGACCTAGTAAAGTTGCTAGCTTGAGTGGAAAGCTATATGCATATGCACTTGTTGATGATTACTCTAGATTTACTCGGGTAAGTTTCTTAACTTATAAGAGTGATGCTTTTGATGCCTTTAAAAGTTTTGCAAAGAAAGGTCAAAATGAAAAAGGATATTTGATTTCAAAAATTAGAAGTGATCATGGAAAAGAATTTGAAAATGAATCTTTTGAAAAATTTTGCATTGAATTTGGTATTTCTCATAATTTTTCATCCCCTAGAACACCCCAACAAAATGGTGTTGTAGAGAGGAAAAATAGAATATTAGTGGAAATGGCTAGAACCATGCTCAATGAGTATAGTCTTCCTACATACTTTTGGGTGGAAGCCGTTAACACTTCTTGTTACCTTGCAAATAGTATTTTTAAAAGACCAATTTTGAATAAAACATCTTGAGTTATGGAATGGAAGAAAACCCAAGATTTCATATCTTAGAGTGTTTGGTTGCAA
>CATKHJ010193660.1:0-29075 GCA_949750685.1 Vernicia montana
GGTATGGATAACTACTAATCTCCAGAACCGTACCAAAAAAAAAATCGGGACGGTTCGGTTCGGAGAAAGTCAAATGGTCAACGGATATTTTTCAGTTCTGGATATTTTCGGTTCGAATTTTCGGTACGGTTCGGTATCTCCGAGTCTCATGCTCAGCCCTAGTAATCAATTAATAACTTACTTATGGTAAAATCTTTTTTTTTTATTTACAAAAGAATGTTGCAAAGAAAAATTTTAACCTGTGACTTCAAGATTACGAGCCTAAAAAGCGAGCGAGCTGGTCTTTACAATTTCCTTATGGTTGCTACCAGATATCTTTAGTTTCATTGAGAACAGGAGAACAAGTATTTAGATATAGTCATTCCTTACAAGAAGAGGGTAGAGAAATATAGATAAAATATTAGGATTAGAGCTTTCATGATATATGTTTTACTACTTCGGTGGTTTTTAAAATAATTGTTAAATGATTCTACATAGAAAGAATGATGAATGCAAATGAAAAAAATATTAGAAGGATGATACCAGTTCTTTAAACATGTAAAAGACACTTTTTTCCATCCAAATAAAAATAGAAACATAAATACTGGAACTTTTCTGAAGCACAAAGCTAAGAATTACTCTACAATAAACCAAGTAAACCATGCAGATGAATCATCGAAAAACAGAACAAGCATTTCACTAGTTGCAATTCCACAAGAAATCAAAGTCCTGTCTATCATGCAAACAGAAAAATAGTTGGTACGATGAAAGTTGGATGGACGAGGTTAAGAATTATCATGCATCTCCAATCAACTTCAAAAGAAACAACTTTTACCCTCCATTTTTTGAAAACCAAAATAACAATTAACATTACAAAAGGATAGAGTATCACAGTGTTTGGGTCAACACAGACACAACACAATTAAGTTTGTGTCAAAAATTCAAACACAAATATGACCATTTGCTTGACACAAATGACAAATAGCACATAACAACCTGTTTAGGCTGTTATCTCATCAATAGCCACTTGATATCCTACCTAACAGTAGAAAAATTGATGAAGAAAGAAACGAGTGTAGACTATACACAATAAATCCTCCTATAAAACAACTAACGAGGGACATAAAACACAAGCTAAAAAATAATACCTCCAATCAGGTTTGCTGACATTCAAAGAGACACCTCTAAAAGCTCTGGAAGCTTATAGCCCAGAAAAAACACAATCTTGTCCCAAAACAAAGACATGTTCTAATTTTTGAAAATATGTCTATTTGTCCCCATCCAAAGATTCCATACAAAATAAAAAATAAAATGAAAAAAAAGGTGCAGTTCCAAAGAATATGAGCATCTTTCCTAACACCAAATCCTCTACATTTTTAAACCAACAAAAGTCTCCAATGATTCTAGGCACCCCTCCTCAGAAAAGCTATAAAGGCAATTCTAGATAACCCAAATCCCTTTGCCATGCAAAAATAGGTGAGAATGAATCTTACCATGCTTATAACACAAAGTACCAATCAGGAGAAAAAACCTTATAAGGAATCTCTTCTACAAAAAAATCATTAGTATTCACCTTTCGGATGATTACAGACCAAACAAAAGCTCTTACTTTCAGTAGGACTTCAACAAATTTTACCATAATATTGAAATGAATAATCTTGAGAAGGGAAGATAAAGTGGAAATACAAGGATTAACAAGAAAACTCTTTGAAGGTATCCAAAAACTAAATCCTTCTATCTACACCATGAGAAATTTGAACAAAATCAAACAAAATGAGCAACAAAGATAATTATATCATTTCCGTAACTTCTAATGAAGTGAAAATTCCAAGTAAGAGTATCATTACCATGAACAAAAAATTTGGAGGCAGTGGGCAACATACAAAGCAGAAATTCTATAAAGTCAAGGGAAGAGATGAGAAGGCGGCCTAGCATAAACAACATGATTATTTAATTGCACTATTTTAACTTTTCTTATGGTATTGATAATAATTTTGGCCAATTTAGTAGAGAAAAAACGAAAATGTACACAATAATCCTACATAGTTATCCCAAATGGCAATATATATATATATATATATACAACCATTGAAAGATCCCTACCCCACTATTTTTTCCTATTTAGATAGCTACTAGGTTAAGCTAAAATTTATCAAATTAAAAGGATTGGCTAAAATTAACAAACCATATAAAGTTTTAGATTTTTTAGATAATTTGACCTTAAAATGTTTTATACTTTCTAAGATAACAAATTTATCCTGTAAATATTTTAAAAAATACATTATATAATAATTAAACCTATATAAAACACTATATAGTAGTCAAATTTGTATGAAGGAATATAAATGGTACTTTTCTTTTATAGTTAATTATAATTGTCAAAAATGTCATTTCCATATTGACATGTCACTTGATGACATGATTATTACACATCAAAATCTTGTTAACAGAGCAGACAAATAATAATTAAGACAAAATCAAACTCTCTAATTTTGTTGTTTATGCATTTCATAAACAATATTACCACCTCTAGAGGAGGATAAACTTTCCTCCTAATAAACACATGATAGGAGGCTAAAAGTATAAAATCCGCCATATACGAAAGAAATGCTAATCTGACTGCCTAGTTCAAGAAACACCTCTAAAAACTCAAAATACAGAACAACAAAAGAAATCGGAGACTATCCTTCCCAAAAGAGCTGCAACATTAAAACGATATCCATAAAATATCTTGCATTCTTCACCAACCATCCATGCCGTGCTTCCAAAGAACTTCTCACAATCTTTTCATCTCAAAAACTCTAGAATGAACAGGAAATCTCCAAATTTTGATGGCAAAACAAACTATTCACATAATAATAAAAAGAAAAAAGTTCCGAACATTCTGTGGAAGAAATGTCCTATCACTTCCACATTTAGAGCATGTTTGGTTTAGCGGTAACAGTCAACTGTGAGTTGTTAACGGCTGGTTCACAGTCAACAGTTGCAAATGATTGTAAAATGTTTGGTAATTCAACTATTGAAATCAAAAGTTTGATAAAAAAATGACGAATAAGGACAATTTTATATATTATGATAAATTTAATTTTATGCAATCAATAATTTTAACATTACACAAAATATATTAATAAAAAAAACTATACATTTTAATTTAATTTATATTTAATTATGTGAATGCAAATAGACATTAAAATATTTCAAAATCAAAATAAAGATGTATATTCTTAATTAGTAGTAAGTATTTTCATCAGTATTTTAAATTTTAATGGCCTTTTTTTTTTTTTTTTTTTTTTACAAAAGCTACAAATTCTAGCTTTTGATCCAAAAGCTAGCTTTTAATTATGAAGTTCAAAAGCTAGCGGTTGGATATTCAACCGCTCATAGCTTTTAATTATGAAGTTCAAAAGCTAGCGGTTGGATATTCAACCGCTCACTGCTGGCTTCAAAAAGTCAAACCAAACAGTCACTAAGTCTGTCCAAAAAAAAAAAACAAAAAGAGCCTTAGGGTTAATGCAGAACCTTGGGAGTCTAACTCATCAGCACAATTATAAAGGTCCGGTCCTAAGGTCAAGGTCACAATGAGCATTGCTAGTAAATAGGCTCACTCAGTTTCTTCAATACTCCAACCATTTAAATAGCAGAGATCCAATTCACCTTTGCTAGCTCACCATTTCAACTTAAGATCAGAATAACACTTCAATGGGGTTAGTTGTTGCATAGCAACTTGTTTCATTCCTTCATCTGATAGGAAAATATTATTTGAGAGTTACCTTTCGAAACATTTACCAGTAACCAAAGCATTTCCTTTAAATAGCAGTACCCAAACTAATCCGAGACATAGATGTTACTTGGTGGAGGTAGACATAATAATTACTAACAAATTAATTAGTTGAAAATAAATGCTTACACAAAAATAATTTTCCCAGTAGACCAAAGAAAGACATAAAAAATCAAAGCCATTGCTGCTCTAACACCACAAAATCTACACTTGGCATGCAATTGAAGATATAACCATAGCACTATCAAAGTAACAGCTATGTAAGTAGAACAAATAAAAAATACTTATTAAACAAAACAACAAGATTGATGTCCACCTTATGAACATGATTAGACGAAACAGGAGCTTACAATTTCTAGCCAACCACACAATACAAAAAAGGGTTGATTAGCGACCCTTTGTAGTTTTGCCACCATTGTAAGAACACGAGGACTCATCAACGTTTGGCCTATGCTACTTCAGGGATGCAATGGTTTTAAGTGGGAAATCTGGGAAAGTAGTTTGAAGCTGGAGGGTTCTCTTAGAAGAGTTAAAACAGAGAGGTGTAAAAATTCCATTCCTTTGGCTATTTTTTAATAATATGGCAAAAATGAAGTTTGGGAGCTTATGAAATAAAAACATGCTCCCTAGCAAGAGTTAAAAAGAGCTGCATATATTTCATTTTCAGTTTACAGGAGAACTCAATTTTGAAAGTAATCACTTTTGTAAATCTTGTGAAAAGTGATTTTTATGTTATATTTCAAATTGATAAACCCAGGATAAATAGTTGGACACTTCAGTACCTGTGTTATAAATATAGTTTGCTTATGTGTACAATAAAAAGAGGTAAAAAAAGAAAAATAAAAAATAAGGAAGAAGATTTTCACAAAAGCAAAGTTATTCTACAGAACCGAAAATATGGAAAAAAATAATATTCGATGCTTTCAAGGGGAAACAGTTGCTCCAATTTTGTAGATGCAAGGTATAATCCAGATTGTTATCTTATTAGTGGTTCTGTTACACATTGGTTCTAAAACTTAACAGTCCGTTTGGTACACAGGATTGCTTAACTAAGCCATAGTATTAGTAAATAACACTATATTTGATACCTATGATTCAGGTTGGGCTTAATAATCTCAAAGGTTTAACTAACCCATGAGATAGGTGTTATCTAAAACCTAGCCTCCCATATCTTTAGTAAGCCTTATCTAGTGGGATTACTAATCCCATCATTTATGACACTTTATTTCTAAAAATAGCCTAACTTTTTATTCCATTTATTAATCTATCATACCAAATATAGGATTATAAAAGTATGATTACTTAATACTATAGATTAAGATTTTTGAAGCAAACAAAGTTTAAGATAAGTAATCCTATGGTTTAACTAAGCCTAGAATTTAAACTAAGCCTAGGATTTAAACTAATCCTAAGGATTACGAATCCGTGAACCAAACGGACTGTAAGGGTCTTAATCTTCTTTCAATAGTTACAAAATGCTTATAGCCACTTGAAAAACTCTAGGTCAAAATACTTGGACAAAAGAACTATTATTTATAAACAGAGAAACAAGTGTTTATCTCCTAAATTAGTTTAAAACGAAATTAACGCAAATATAAAATTTCTATTTAAACTAACTGCTTCTTATAAAATAAAAAATATTTGTACATATACAACCATAACAAAATATATTATTAGCCCAAATGAATCCCAGCCAGGTTAAACTCACCATCCCTATACTAGTCCATGAACCAAAATAATATATATTATTAGCTAGTGATTGTAAGAATGCAAGGCATCAAAACAATAAACCTGTAAGAAGTTTGTTTTTCAGTCAGCTCAATCCAATTTTATACGTTCAAATAAGACACTTTTTAGTCTTTCATAAAGTTGTTTCAATCTTGAACAATCTTAATTCAGAGGTATGCATAATTCCCTTCTGTGCTAGGAAATTCTGTTTTATAATCTTCAAAATGTGAGAATTTCTATTGTTTTCCTACGTAATTAAACTTCATTTTTTGTCTACACAAAACAAGAATAAATGGTAGGCCAGATAAATTCATCAGAGAACATAAACAGAGGACACTAAGTCCAATTCCACTTTCTAATAACATGAGAGAGAGAGGTGCAAATTCTCTAGATTAAACATCCCATGCATCAGTCACCTCCTTGTGCATGACAAGAAATAACAACATAAAGTGAATCTATCACTGAAACCAATCAAATTATTTATCTGAAAAAAGTAGTCCATTTTTAATGAGAAGGTACATGAGAAACAATTTTCTGTACTCACAGTTGGAACTACATCATATACCAACACTAATCTATAAATTAAAAAGGAAAGTTCAGAAAAATTAATACCCTGATTTTGATAATTATGGGACAGGAAATATTTTGCATCATTATAGTGCTATGAAATTGCGGCTTTACTACCATTTTGACTAAGATCATTGAAATTAACTAACATCATTTAAATAGTATACCTAATGCACAACTACTTGCATTAAACCAATTGTTTGATTAAATATTTATAGTATTTGTAATGTTCCTGTTGGAATGCTGAGATTTTTGTAAGACACTCTTAAATTATTTTGTATTTTGGAGTGGAGGGAAATTGTACTTCAAATTTCTGTCAAAGACCTTGCTCTTCCGACAGGTATGTTAGTGGGGTTAGGCAGAAAGTTAGCTTATTTGTAAGTTAGAAAAAGCTAAGTATAGGTTAGTGCAGTTAAAAGTAACGTACGGCTGAAGTATGGGGCTGTGCTAAGGCCATGCTTTTGTACTTATTCTAAGCAAACTCTCATGTATTTAAGAGTTAGTGCAAACAATGAAAGTAAGCCCCCTAAGAGGTTCATTTACAGAACCTGATGTCTGTTGTGCTGTGTTTGAGAGTTTTCTGCTCTCCAAAAATCCAACAGTTCCTAGAAGAAAATACAGTTTTTTCTGTAAGTTAAGTTTCTTTCTCCATTAAAAAAAAAATTAAAAAGAAAAAAAAAATGCAGTGTCGTATGATACCATTGATGATCCATGTAGCTATCATGTGGATAATGTTCAAACCTAATTCTTATGTGATGACACATGAGCACCATATAAGAGTATGATTTTTATAGTGACAATAAATTATCTCTCAATTAGTGTGCCTTGGGCCTTTAACAACACTGCCCAAAACAATCTTCTTACATGCCAATATAAATGCATAAAGCTTTGTGTAAATTATTTTCTTAAAAAAAAAAACTTATGAAACAAATTTGAGTTCAAATTTAAGTTTCAAAGTGTATAATTCACTTAATTATATGGTTGATTCATTATCTAAAGTCTAAACCAAGCCATTCAACATAGGATTAGAGGGTAAATAATGATGAACAATATAAGATTTCATTCCTGTTGGTCTATGATCAGTTCAGAAATGCCAAATTTTTAATGCACCCTTCAATGTATAGCACGAAAGGAATGGATTTTCTTTCATTTCTATTATACCAAAACTAAAGAACAGGTCTAGACACACTCTTCTCCAAATGACAGTGAAAGGAATGGATTTGGATTTGTGTTTCAAACGTAAAATCTAAAAACCAACATGATATCAAATCCAAATAAATCATTTCAAATGACCAGGTATCCCTATGGATCCTAAATTGCTTATTTTGACCATCAAGTATGCAATATTGATTCTAATGCAGGAATATTTTACAGGTCAAAGTCTTACAAAGATTAGATGGGCAACTGATTTGCACCAACACATGCACATAAGTACAATCAATGACAAATTAAACCTCGGAAGAAATATTAATGCAAGTTTTGCCCATAATTTAAGCTTCACATCATACAGATAAACAATTTTTTTAAAAGAAAACAAAGCATTTGGGGAGTCAGAAACCGAAAACAAAAAACTACCTGTTGCTCTAGCTCGACAGAGACCAAAACTGAACCTAAAGGTCAAAACTGAAGCATTTGAGGAACAAGAAGCTAAACTATGCTAACATTAACTTGACAAGAGTTTCCGTAACAGACAAAATTTGAAGTAACCCACTTGTCTGCAGAGCAAATAGACAATAAGAGAAGAAATTTAAGGGAAGATTGAGAACAAGGATATGAAGAGAGCAATCTGCCTCTAGAGGTTCCATCAAAACTGCACTGACAAGTAAAAACTTGCTATGAGCCTTACATAGGCTGGTGGTTTCTTCTTAGAACCTCTATTTAATGTCATCTGAAACTATACTTCAGCCTTATAGATAGCCACCATTTCATTAACACAGAAGCCAAGGAACAACAAAATCCAAATATTTTTCCAATTTTCCACACATTTGTTTTGCAAGAATAGAAGTATGCTCTACTTTCCCCAAGTCTTATCCTACATTTTTAGTAAGAGAATGGAAATAAGAAATTTGAGCTCTTTTCCATTATGCTGCAAACTGATTAAATTTCATATCCTTGAAAATTTCTTTACTTCTCCTTAAAACTACCATCTTAAACTTTCCCAACCACCAAAAAGAGCCACTATAAACACTTTGTAAGTTTTACAAATTTTCATAAATAAAAATGTCAAGTAAAAAGTAAAAAAGCAAACTTCTTTGTACAAAAACATCTACTGATAACAACAAACCAGTATCGTTAAAGGCCTAAGGCACACTAAGGCGCAAGGCACAATGCTAGGCATGCGCCTGGTGGATACTAGGCGCATGTTGAGTAAAAAAATAAAAAATGTTTCCTAGTTGAATAATAAAATATAAAATAGATCCTAATTACATTCACATCAATAATAAGGTATAAAATAGATCCTGATCACATTAACTCATCCGTGTAAAAGTAAAAAAAAAAAATGAATAATATTAGCTTGAGTTTTTTTGTAGTGAATAAGGAAAGTCTCCTTTTTGTATTAAGTTCTAACTTTCAATAAATAAGGGAAGTTCAAAAATTCCTTTTCTTATTAGAATTCTATTAGGAATATTCAAATTTTTAAAATCTGGACCAAATTATCTATTAGGAAAAAAATCATTTTTTAAGTTTCTTTTTTTTTTTTTTTTTTTTTTTTGTAATTAAGGGTTTTTGTATTAGGTTCTACTTTCAATAGATAAGGGAAGTTCAAAAGTTCATTGTCTCATCAGGTTTCTATTAGGAATATTCAATATTTAAAATCTAAACCAAAATATTGGTTAAAGCAATAAAAATCTGTGAAAAAAAAAACTAGGCGTGCCTAAGCCCAAGGCTGCGCCTCAGAGCCTGGAGGGCCTAAAGCACGTCTGGGCAGTATGCGCCTCGCCTGGGTGTATCCAAGGCGCAGAGGCTGTCCCTGGTTGCCTTGCGCCTAGGCGCGCCTTTAACAACACTGCAACGAATATGATTAAAATTGCCAAATTTCATATTTTTATATTCAATATTTGATTTTATTAATCTACCAACAAAGAATATGAAGTGGTACGCACCCCACAAGCATAATGGAGTGTGCCAGATGACAAATGAGAATCCAGCCACATCTTTTATCAAATTTCATTTTCCAAGTTCAAAAGTGACTAAAGAAAATCCATCCCCACCACCTAGGGAAACTGGAATGCAATATGGACCATACAACATAAAGGTAATTGTTCTGCTTAAGTTAATTGCTCTAAAATAGAAAAGCACATACACCTAACTAACTAAATTCATTAGCTCACTGCATTACAAGGAATTTGAGCCATAATAAACAAAAAATGACTTTCATCGTATGCATACTCCCACAGAAAAATGGGGAATAATATATCAGAGGAAAATAAGATGTAAATAATAACGCCTTAAAGGATCCATAGAATTCACTTCTCAAAATCTGTCACCTGAAACAAATTTTTTTCTTATATAATAATTAACTCAAGTGTAATTACAGGAGTTGAGAAACAGGTGTACTAACCAAGTCAGAAAAATGAGCCTACACTCCGAAGAAAATGTTCCCAGGATACATTTGTCAGGAAATATTACAATATACACATTCCTGCCAAGGGCCTCCACAAGGTCTAAATGCCAGCCTTCAAATGCCAGCTGTATCTTGTTCAGAAGTGGAACCCTCCTCTTAAGGTGTATTATAATGTGAATTCACAAATCATTTTCCCATTCACAGCACTGAGAAAATCAACATATAGATTGATCACCAATCAGGAAGACATTACATGCATATACAGAGATTGTGGTGTGTGCTTAGTTTTACAAAACCATTGAGGCGGGAACTCCTAATTAGTTTTGCAAGACCAACTGGGAGAGAGGGAGACACTCATACTTAGTTTTGCAAAGCCATCCAATGCATTTAGCTTCTTGGATGATACCATGGTGAAAGAATTTGCACTAAATTATCAATCTAAAGTATTTGACTATGAAAAAAATTACCATGGTGAAACTTTCTGCATCAGTTTTTAGTACCATGAAGTTTAATTCACTGTCACTCGCTTTAGTACACCATTTTTTGCTGATATTGTTAAAAAACATACTTGCATGCTGCAAACATGATGACAATTAAATTACATGGTGCTTAAAAATGACATCAGTAACATGTTAACCATTTTCTTCTTTTGGTACAAAATTTTATTAGTGTAAACTGTAGGGGTACCTCCAAAATTTTCACCTATTTAAAAACACATGTATAAGGTCAATTACATCTTGGAAGTCATTCTTAAAATGAAGGATGGAATCTTCTTAATCTTAAAAGGATCGGTAACCTTTTTCATAAGTTCATTAGGCACAAAATAAATGACAAGGAAAGAAAAACATACTTGAGGAAGCATTAGACTCATTTTTAAGCTGGTCTCCAGCAATTAAGGGCAGACATGTCCGGTCTACATGGCAATACATGTGAAACACCATGACCTGAAGAGAGAAAATGAAATAGTCCTTGGTCAAATTAGAGTTAAAATAGTAAATAAATCACATTTTAGACAAATGAGACAGATTAAAATTAAGCAGGCCACCTGGGATTGGAGCTCCAGCTGGTAAATTGTTAGCATTGGAGAGCTGAAAGCCCATATTATTAGCAGGTGGTCTTTCAAGGGCTGGCCGAAAATAACCTGCCAGGAAAATTTGTGATGCATCATTTAACTGTATAGCAAACAAAGAAAAAGAACTGACAAAAATGAAACCAAATTAAATAGAGGGAGGAAAGATTACAACTTGGAGAATAAAATCTACGTGCAAACAATGACAGAACTCCATATGGGAATTAGATTAATTATTTTTATAGGTTATAGTTCACAGTACAGCAGTTGGAGTATCTTCAATAATCAGGGGCATTTCTGTGATTTTACAAGTTTTCTGGAACAAGATGAACTATCGCAAATCTTAACTTAAGTCTACTCAATTTTAAGCCTAACATGCAGTCCTAAAAGTCAATCAGGCAGTTTTGGTTTTGTAATTTAGAGTCCAAGTCCCATAAGGAGAAAAAGTACTTAAAGGGTTAGAATTACTGAATTCACAAATATCTCAACTTGCATGCTTTATTATTTACTTTTCCAGTGAATAACATTCCAAATAATGGCTTATTTGAGTTGCGTGATGCAATTCTAACCCTAGAAAATGGATCTTACAATTAAACATCCAACCTTACAGAATCTTTCAATTCAAGGATTTCACCAATTTTGACAAAATAAATGATAGGCAGACACCCATTGGTTGTAAATTTTAAAAAAATTAATAAATAAAGAAAACTATTAATAAAAGCATAGAAAACTAAAAATACTATATTAAACAACAAAATAATGAGGGAGAAAAACCAACATCTAGCCCGCCCGCCCCCCCCAAAAAAAAAAAAAAAAAAAAAAACTCAGGATTGACCTAAAGATTAGGGTTAATTTGTAAAGTTGGATGTTTAATTGCAACAATTTGTGCCAGAGGTTTAATTTGAAAAGTAACCTAAAGGTTGGGGTTCATTTGGTATTTTGCTCAAAAATTAGTAATATTTAATCAGTAGAGATTAGATACAAATATTAAAGATATTTGATGCAAGATCTGTAACTGGAATGAGACTATTTTTTAGGTCAATGTTTAAACAGATCAATATGTCTAGCAAGTGCATACCTTCCTGCCCAAAAGAAGGGCCTGCATTTGATGGAGTCCTTCCACTCATCCATGTGCCATGCTGATTATCTGTGTTAAATTCAGTTGAAGGCATCCTCCATGGTTCATCTCCAACAAATTGTCTTCGTCCATCAGGATGAGATGGCAACGGGTATGGACGGGGATATGAATGCTGAGGATGTTGCTGAATTGAGGGCTTTGCAAAAGAAAAATGACCAGAAGCAGTTTGTGGCACGCTTGGATGCAAAGGTCTTTGTGCAAAAGGTGCACTAGCTGGCTGAAAATGCGGGTTCTGTTGAGGAGCTTGGGGATTTAAATATAGTTCATTATGTCCATATTCCAATTGCCTTGAAGTATTATATCCTGAAGGTTCTCGAGAATTGCAAACTGTTGTAGGTGTGAAGCAGGGTGCTTGCTGTGGAAACAATTCACTTTTTACAACAGCATCCATATGATTCCCATGAGTATTTCCAGACATTTGAACAAGTTGGTTACCCTGAAAACACAAGAGACATCATAATAAACACAGCATAATTATATAAAAGAGATGAGGGCAAAATGTAAAAGGGAAAAAGACAAAGAAAGAAATAGCGAAAAGTCATACACTGGGAGTACTGCAATATTCATGAGGAACAGCTGGTGGATATGCCAACTGCGGTGAGGACTGTAGTGATGACACAGATGGTAGAATTGGTTGAGATACCAAGGAAGGTTGAGTTGGGACTGACCGTTTAAGTACCATTGATTGTGGAGGGCCTGAAGGTGGTACAGGAGGAGGAGGTGGCTGTGATGGAAGAGATGGTAGTGATGGTTGTGGTGGTGGCGGCGGCGGCGGCGGCGGAGATGGAGATGTTGGAGGTGGAGGTGGAGGTGGTGGTGGTGATGATGGAGGTAAAGGTGGGGGTGGGGGAGGAGAATCAGGAGGCAGTGGTGGAGAACCCTCTGGTAGTGGAGGCAGCTCAATAGAATTGTCGACTACAGGCTCCAGTACTCTATCTGAGCAATTATGTTGTGTATCCACTTCTAAAGAACAACTTGTGAACAAAGGCCTTTCATCCTTCTGGTGTCCAGAAACATCTTCCATTTCAAGCTCACCATCCACATCCTCTAAAATGCAATGACGCCTGTCACTTGGTGTGATAGTACATGTTTCTGACTCTCCTAAAATACGAACGGGTTCTGCAAGTGATGAGACATCACCATCTTCCTTCAATGAACTGCTTGGAAGATCCTCTTCCTCATCTTCATCCTCAAATACATTAGAAGATAAAAAGCCAGGCAACTGAAATGTAGCATTACTGGTACAACAGCCAAAGACCAAAATGAATCAGGATGTAACACTATTGGCACAATAAGAATCGAGGGAAACAATGTTGCAAAAGACAAATAAACTTAGTTATTTTTATCTTCCATTTTCTCTTACAAATCATCAAGGTCAAAACTGCAATTTGAAAAATTTTCCTCCTTTTTTTCAAGACACAGTGTAATTCAACATCATCTTAGTATTAGACAACCACCAACAAAACAAATATATACCAACCAGGATAGGTTAAAACTCATAATTTGCATCAGATATGGTAACAGAGCAAAGCATGAAAGGGCAAAGTATCCTAGCAACATGAGGACGAACCAATAATCATTTACCCTCAGAAAATAGAGGAAGAAGAGGAAAGACAAAAATAAATAAATAAAAAGAAAACTTGCCAGCATATATCATCTAAAAAATGCCACAAAAAAGACATCATTAAAATCTCATTAAGCCAAAGAGGAAATACCTATCCAATCTTCACTGATGACTAACATAGTAACACAACAGAAATGTTTCCATATACCTACCTAGTTCACTTTTGAATCTTGTGCTACTTATTAAGAGTGCTAATACTTCATATCTGTTCTCAAATCTATATAGATCACTTTACACAAAAGCAAATCAGGCTATAGCAAACAGACAGGAAGCCTTATAAGTTTAAATATTAAGCACTGTAAGACAAAAGTGAGGCAAGCATGTTAATAACATTGGCTTGTGCTTGCACAAACATAATAGTATTGAATTCTATAATTATAAAATCACATAGATGGTAATTTAGCCCATTGGGTCATGAATCCACATTCAATTGAAAGAAGCTCACAAAGACTACTTGTAATGTTTAGCAAAGGCATCATATGAGGGTTGTGATTACATATGTCCTCGTATTCTCAATATCATGCACACACATAGAGTTTTAAATTTTGATATTCAAGAATATCAAGCATCAAGTAGAAACAAAAATAAAATCTGGCTGATGCTATTTCCACAGCCATTTTGTCTAATGCCACAGTCTATCTATGAAATAAAAAATAGAAAGACTAAAATACTCTTCATGTGATTCAATTTTATGGGCTGTTGTGATAGCATAATCTTACGATTGATCTCTCTCCTTCATTTAAAATTTCCTCTGTTTATTATTTTCCTTCTTCCTCAACATGTAAGATTATTGTTATAGCTTACTAATTCTACTTTGCGCTATTTGTATCTGATCAGAGCTTTCATTTTTGTATAATCTGAAACTTGTGCAGCTTCTAAACCGATGGTAAACAAGGAGCTCATACATGGAGGCTTTTATGTCAAAAGGTTGTGCCTCTATTGAAGCAGCATTTGGTTCCTAGACTTTGTAATCAAAGATTGAAAGCAAACATCAAATAGGCATTTCTCATAATTTCTTCTCGAGTATCGAGGATAATCTTACAAGTGCAATGGGCTTTCACAAATAACAGTAATTGTTAGATTAAAAGTGCATTAGGATGTAGAATTCTTTAGAGAATTTACAAGTTACAGAAAAATTTATGCTTTTGCTTGGGAAAAAAGTAAGAAGGGGGAGAAAGTGAGAGATAGAATGGGAGGGAAGTGATTTTGTGATTGTCCCATTGTGTTTTGCATTGAGGAGAAATGTGGGGGAGGAGAAAGTGAGGGGAAAGGACAATAAATTAAATGGTAAAAATTAAAATTATAAAAGTATCCTTGCTAATTTTAAATTCAAAATATGTACAAGGATAAATAGGACATTTTGTTTTTATACAACCTATTTTCTCCTCCATTTCACACCAGAATGGGGTGATTCTAAAGTGGTGGGCCCAGGTGAAAATTTTCACCCTTCTCCACTTCCCCCTTGATTTCCCAAACAAGGGAAAGTCACTATCTTCTCCCCCACTTTTAACTCCTCCCTTTCTCCACCCCCACTTTCCCTCACTCCCAAATATAGGGTCAAAGAAAATTTCTGAAAGAATTATTGAGAATATGAGACAGTGGAAGGGACAGTGGACAAGACAAGTAGCAAACTATTACTATCGTTCTTGTGTGTATAACAATGTCTTTTAGCTTTCAAAGTGATGCAATGAAGACAGCAAGGGTATTACAGTCACACTGTCTTTCATGCAATTAATAGGCTGTGGAAATAGCACCACCCTAAAACTTCTTTGAAGTTTATGTTCTTATAGATCTCTTACTAAGTTTCCAAGAAACCCTAAACTTCTTTAAAGTTTATTTTCTTATAGATCTCTTACAAGATTCCAAGAAGAGAACATTTGGGATCACATCCACTATCCCATATCGGCAACAGCATTTATGATGCTAAATGTTACTGAAGGGACAAAGCAGCATCCAAAATTGATAATGTCATTAAAAGATTGAATGATTTAATATCAAATAATTTTAATAAGAAATGAAAAGGCAACGCAGACCTGCCATATTCATCAACAAGCATGCCTTCCATTTCTCTTATAGGATCGTCTACAGCTCGCTCAGCTCGAGATGGACGTCTAAGTGAAAATCCAGCAGAGGAATCATCATTTGAAACTCCAATGTCATCCATATAGCGCCTCAAGACGGACTCAGGTAAAATTTTCCTCTCAAGCCACAAACGTAAAACCTGTCAAAAACAGCGGATCCATTTTTACCCTTAAGGTAAAATATGAAGCATTTCCTACAAATACAAAAAGAAAAGAAATTTTTTGCCTTGAGACACTGGCGACGGTTTTCACGTGCACCAGTCCCTGGGGGAGCAGCAGCACCCAGAAGGCGCGGTAATGCTGCTTGAACAGTTGGAACATATGAAGCTCCAGCAATCCCTGAACACAATTATAGTAACAATCACCAAGGCACAAGGGTTAAATCAAAGACTAATGACATTATTTCATCAGCTTTTATATCACAAGCTAAGGATTAACTATGAGATGCAAATTTGGAAGCATCATCAATAAGCAGGAGAAAGCAAACCTTTTTGATTATGTGAACATTGGGTGATCGAATCGACAAGAAAGAACAGGTCCACTTTACGATGGAAACTGGGCTCAGTTTCCAGTTTTCGAATTAGAAGTTCCACAACCTGCACAATCAATTTGCTTAAATTTAAGTCTGAAAAATCTATATCCCTTTCAAAAGAACATGAATATGACAACCATTCATCTCTGGTAAGAGCATGTAAATTCACTTCTGTATCTATCAATTTCCATTACCAAGTTAAACTAGATCATTGATTCATGATATATTTTAAAACCCTCTATTATGACATTGTCCATAATTTCAGCTACATATACATATACAACTCATTTTCACAATTTAACATCAACTAGAACTCCAGTCAGTATAATAAAGCACAAACAGAATATGGCACCAAAAACTATGAACACAGATTTCAACTGCAATGATCCACCAGAGTGTTGAATAACATCAATATCAGTAGGTTAAGATACAAGCAATTCAAAGAACTGTTATGACAACTGATTCAGCAAAATCATAGCACAAGATTTAATAAAATAATGAGCTCTAGAAGATGGGGAAGTGTAATTTCACGTACTAACATTTTACTCCCCAAAAAAATACAATAAATTAAGGGTTAAGATTCTATCCAATTTCTAGTGGAGGATCTGAGAGTTCAAAAACGCTACCAAAATAAATTAAGGGTTATGTTCTGATTTTGGCTCTCAATACAAGCAGAGAACAACGCCATTTCCTATGTCAATTAAGCAGAAAAAAAAAAAAAAAAAAACTAAGGAAAAACACCCATGTGGAAGTACACAAGGTGGGTTCTAAAAACGAAATCAATTGCAGAATTGTACTAAGTTGCAGTCATGGAACTGAACGAAATCAGACCAAAGACTGAATCAACTGCTACAACCATGTTTTTTTAATTTCAAAATTAGGACAACTCAGATCAACAACAAACCAAGAATTTAACTAAATACGCAATATATCAATGAACTTCACACCTAAAGGAACATTTTATTGAATAATAAAACATGATTTAGATCAAATAGCATGAATTTTCTAGATCTAACTATTTATAACTGGAAAAAAAATAATGGCTTAAGAAAGGCATAAAAGATCAAAGAAAACAACCTTATTTTGTCAAAACCTTTGTTTCCACAATCCGTTTAAATGAAAGTTGTGGTCAATATTATGAACTTCTGTGTCAAAGTAAGTTGTTTAAAGTTAAGAAAGAAAGAACAAGGGGAGGAGGAGGTTGGTGAGGTCTCAGTAGCTGAATGGAACAGCATTAAATAGAGTAATGTTCAACATTCCCTGTAACAGCCGTCACAGGCGTTATAAGCAATTTTCACTATAATCCCAAATTCCCAATATCACAGTAACACACAACGGAGAATCAAATTGATTAGCAAAAATCCCATTACACAACAACTGATACGTTTTCCAAAAAGTAAGTGACAAAACATGACATACAACAATCAAATAGAAATTGCAAGAAGATTACCCATCAAACAAAGCTCACAGAGAACTCATTTGAAAAAAAAAAAAAAAAAGAGAGAGAAAAGAAAAGAAAGCTGATTTACCTCACAGAAGAAAAATAAAAAAGTAATCTACCAAATAAAAATTTCAACTTAACATGTTCAGGTAATATATGTTTACAATAATTTAATTGTTGAATTCAGATATGTTGTACATAGTTTTGAAGAATTAAATTTTAGTTATCCCATTGATAAGTTTAATACATGGAAAATATACATAAAGTGAACAGATTGAAAATATACATAAATGTTAGTGTTCATTATCTAATTACTAATGCTAACACATAGAAAACATGCACATGCATGCGCAATCCATTAATTTCCATGGTCATGGGAAAACACCAAAATTCTTGTGTTTCCTTTCACAAGCATTTAAGATATGCCAGAAAATAACAAATACCAAAGAAGGTGAGCATATTTAAGGAGCTACAGCTAAGGAGAAAGAAAAGAAAATACACGAAGATGTTAGTCAAAAAATAACATTAAACCAACAGTAAGTTAATTTGGTCTGCTATTCAATTGAAATGACAAAAATATAATTGCAAAAAGCTCCATTTTTTCATTTCCCTTTTTGGAACAGAAGAAGCTAAGAAACTCTTAAAAGTTGAAAGAAACAACAAATTCTACTATATACCATAGCAGAGGCTCAGTCCACTGTAGTGGTATCCTGTTTAAACACACTAGCACTGAATTTTTTAATCCTTTCAATTTCAAAAGTTAGAGAGAGGGAGAGTCAGTGCAAAACAAGGAAGAGAGAAGAAAGCTATTTTAAATTCAGACTAGGAGAAATATTGTTATCTTTCACACAGTGACACAATCCACAACCCAAAGAATCAAATGCACCAGCACCTTAAGAGATGTCAACAGGATGACAAAATCATTATGAATTTAACAACCTATGCTGGATAACATGAACTGACTTAATAACCCATTGGTCTCCTCATTTCAGTGTCAATTAAACCCTGCCAACCATGATAAAACCTAGAGCCTAATATCAAATAAACCCTTCAAAATGTAAGGGCCTACATATCAAGTTTCCACCATTGAAACATTATGAAATTAAGAATGCAGGCCCAATAAAAAGAATCTCGGTGGCAGGAAGCTTCCTTTTCCAGATTAATATATAGTCTAGCCACAAAAGTTTTAAGTGTGCAAAATTCATTAAATAAATTACAAGTGGTTTTGAAAAAGAACCAAAGTCTTGTTGAAAACTTCATTCCAAACTAGATGTTGGAAAACCACCACGACATTACCACCTTATCAGCATAATTACATTTACTCTTGACTTTATCCTAAAATACCCATGTTAGATAAGGAAACTTGGACATGGAAATGACACTTCAAATAGGGGGGAAATTTATGAATATCTCTAAGAATTTACTTCCACACGTAGAAGCATACTCAATCCCCAAATCCAATACTACCACCTTATCAGCATAGTTACTTTACTCCTGACTTTATCCTAAACTACCCATTTTAGATAAGGATACTGGGCATGGATATGACACTTCAAATAGGTCGAAAATTTATGAAAATCTCCAAAAATTTGCTTCCACACCTAGACACATACTCAATCCCCATATCCAGATGGGTCAGCAGTAAACCAAATACCAGCAAAATAATAAAATTGATAATTATTGAAAATGCTGCGATATAAACAATCATACAACCAACGATCAATCATGTTTTAAGACTAGCACAAGAGGAAGTCAAAAGTACAACCTCCTCATCAAAGGAGAGATGTTATGACCAATTAGAGCATGCCTCAGCTAAGGCAGCACATTAACAATCAACCATTTTTCGTTTGCAAGAGAATCAATGAAAAATTACAAAAATCGCTTAGCTTGTAGTAAACTTACCTCATTGGCAATACCATACTTGGCGCAATCAATTGCAAGACGAGTTGCGCGCCCTATACTTTCTTTTGTTCTCGATAAAGTCTCTATCATTCCTTCAAAAGCGTCACGGGCAACAGCAGCTTCAGTACCACCACTCAATGAGCCTCCAGCAGCCCTGTGTCCAGAACTTGCTCTTCGCTCCTCAATTTCTTCAGCATCCACTTGGTTGTGTGACGCTGATTGACGACCATGATTAGATGGAGAGACTAAATTTATACGATGATGAAAGGCCTGTAAATCTGCCTGCATCATGGTGCTGGTGCCAGATAAAAAAGGTTGGACTGGCGAGGGGCTGGGACTCCTTCCCTGAGGATCATGAATGGAAATAAAAGAAGAATTAGGGTTTCCAAGAGATAAATGTTGTGAGTGAGCTTCCCGCCTCTTTGCTTGAGCAGCTGCAATGAGATGCTTCATGGACATAACTGAATCTGGAGTTTTGGAATCAACTAAAGAAATGCCTCTATCTTCAGTACCACCTTCCATTCTGTAATTAAGTAAGAACATAGAATATAGTCATTGACAAAACAAAAAACAAATATATGATAGAATCACAACAATACAAGCATTTCACCAGGCAAAGGATTATACTCTGTTGAAGTTTCCGTTAAAACAGTAGGGTCACTCATCCTTGACTTTGGAGTACTTTTGGGTTTTTCTCCAGATATACCTGGTCGATTTCTTTGACTCACCATATGATTTTGAGAAGCACTCAAACTATCAGAACCCAGACCTGAAATCTTACCAGACCCAGACTGGGCCCTTTTCTGAGTACCACCACTGGAAGCTTTAGCTAAAGGCTTAGCAGGTTTGGTGACAGGACACGAATGAGGAGACCTCTTAGGAGAAGTCGATGTTGATTTGGTGTCCTTAGACAATAACTGATCAGCTTCTGATTTCCCAGGACTAAGAGAGTCATGAGTATTAGGCCTCTTCACACATCTCAGCTGGCTAGGTGAAAGAGAATCATCATGAAATTGTGAAGATAATTCCTTCAAACTACTATGCTCAAATCTGGCAGAATCTTCAACACTGGGCTGAATATTAATAGAGCTTCCATGATGTTGATTAACAGAAAGTCCAATATGAGAATCAGCTCTTGTAGAAGAATCAGAAACAGCAGAGGGTGCACTAATACTTTTGGTGGATGCTCCATGAACAGGAGTTTTAGGCTCTTCATCTTCATCCTCATCATCAAAAAGGCAAACAGCTCTCCGTCTTTTAGGCAGTTGATTAGCTGGAACTTTTGAAGTATTAGAAACAGAGTCATTCTTCAGCTCTAGAGAAGTTTTTTCGGTTTTATCATTGGAATTAATGGTAGCAGAGTCAGACATTGCCTCCAATGCCCGCCTACGACGTTTTGATACAGGCAGCACAGCTTCATCATTGTTAACATCAGATTTAACTTTAACTGTTTGGGCAGGAACATCAGATTTAGCTTTACCCATTAGGGTAGATGCATCAGATTTAACTTTGCTAGCTGGTGTAGGAGCATCAGATTTAGCTTTACCTAATTGGGTGGAAATATCATTTTTAACTTTACCAGTATGGGATAAAATATCATATTTAAGTTTCCCTGTCTGAGCAGAACCTTCAGATTTCACTTTTTTTCCTGTTTGGGCTCTCAATGCCAAAAGAATTTCTCTTTTCTCATGTGATGTGGACTGTTTGACTGCATTAGAGCTTGGAGAATCACTCTTCATGCTTTTTGAGATAGATTCCTTGGCCGCATCATCCCCTGCACCCACATGCTTCGACTTCTTTGCAGGATGTAAAGATTCAGGTGTTTTTCCAAGCCCAGATTGGGCCCTCTTTTTCTTGTCCAAGATCTCACCTCCACAATTGGACACATTTTCGTGCATTTTATCAAGCGCCATAATACTTTTTTTGCCTTTCTCTAATTCTTTGGCTTTTTTTCCAGTTCTGATTAAAGAATCCGATTTAACAGTATCCAGGGAAAAATCCCTTCTACTACCACCAGAAGTTTTATTTTCTTTTACTCCATCTTTCAATTTTTCACCACTATCAGGGAGGGCACAGCCACTGTTTTTACGCTCTTCAACAGTAACTTCAGTTTTCCTCTTCGATTCAGTATCCATAGTCTGAGACTTGTGCCCATTCGCCCACGCTCTCTCACCATTCCCAGGGTTCTTCATGCAATTAACATCTTCAATTACATCACCAGAGACTTCATCCTTTCCAGAGGAAGGATTGTCAAAACAGGATGTAGATAATACCACCTGTGGTTGTTCACCATTGGATGTTTTAACTTTCTTCTCCAAAGACATAGCTAGGGATAAACTATCATTCACATCACATGATATAGAAGGCTTTGTATCTTCACACACAGTTTGGCCTTGTCTACGTGAACAATGCTTTAACTTAGAACTAAAATCACCTTCTTCATCCCACATTTCTCCATTGGGTCCACCTGAGCCCATACCATCATTTAATTCGACTTCTATCTCATCTTCTATCCCATCAATGGATGAAACCTCACAGCCAAGTGCTGATCTATCAGTATCATCTAGTAAGCCACTTGATTTTTCCTTCTGTAAATCTTGAAATGCTGCACAGATTTCCTTCACAGCTTGGGTAAAGTACTTTGTCTTACCTTGGCATCGAGCAGACAATTTATTCATCAATTCACTTGTAAATACCTGAATATCAGCAGGTGCAACAAAAGCTCTGCAGTAGGAAAAAAAAATAATAGAATGAAATAAGAAGGTACAATACAGGTGGTAGTAAAGGAATGGAGTCTCTAGCCCTAAATCAAGTACTGTATAAACAAAGATCAAACAAAATAATAGAAAGAAATAAGAAGGTACAATACAGGTGGCAGTAAAGGAATGGAGTCTCTAGCCCTAAATCAAGTACTGTATAAACAAAGATCAAACGTGTAAAATTTTCTCCTCATAATTTTTTTTTACTTATTTTTTCCTTTATTATTATTATTACTTTTCTTTTTGGTAGTGTATATTTACAGTAGGATAAGGTTGAGATGATGACAACTGAGAACTTCAGCAGGAGGTAGGGCCTATCACATAATCACGATCCAAAAGTGTAATCAACTGAATGTTTCTTAAATGAAGTTGAAGTATCCTGGGTTGATTATTCTGAACTAAGAAAACTTGTTATGATCCTATACCATACTTCATATCTAGAGCAATACTTAATAAAAACCTTTTCCTTTGACACATCTAACAGTAAAACAAACTTTGTTATGGGCTTCATAACTTTTCTTCAAAAAGGCAGTATTCCTTGCCCCCACCCGTCCATGGAAGAGGGAAAATAAAGGACAAAATGAAAATAGAGCAATCCCCGACCCAGCTTACAATAGTTTATTCAATGTCACTAGTATCAATGGTATCATCAGAACATGCCTCTGCCAACAAGCAATCTTAAATGTAAAAGAACGGAGCCATCAGAAATACAGTCCCCAAGGAATGTTGCACACAATTAAGTGCCTACTTTCGAAATAAAACATTGGCAAGGAGCCTCACTGGCATAGCTTTTATGTCAATATGACCATAAAAACTGAAAAATAAACACACATTTATGAGCTACTAAATCAACTAATAATCAGCAAGAGACTTACATCAATCATTTCCCACTCACTAACAAATTTGTTGAATTTTTTAAAAAAAAAAAACACTTACATCTCTTGAGTTCCAAAAAATTGGACAAAATATTTCTTAGGATCAGGGGCTCGCTCCCAATCTTCAGGACGGCTTATCTGAAAATAAAATAAAATAAATCCAGCTCAAACAGTAGCAAGTTGACATATAACCTCAAAACTTCATCAAAGTAAGTGAAAGGTGGAGGGAAGCTTTATTCCAAGATGATATCATAAACATTTTGTTGAAATAAAACCCACAAGACATACAACAAAGATTAATAATTTACCTTATACTATGCATGGCTACAAGATGAGAAAGGGAGGGGATGATTTTTTTAAAGGGAAGAGATGGAAAAGGAAGAGGAAGAAAAAATCTTTAACTATAGTATTGGAAAACTAAAAATGAGACAAGAAGTGGAATAGAGGAGAAATGTTTTTGTTTTGTTTAGATGAATGGGAGGGGAAGGGAATTTAAACATAAAAGAGACAAATAAATTCATATCCTTCAAAATTAGTTTAAAAATAACAAGGATAGAAAAGGCAAAACAAAAAAAATAGCTGAAGTTGAAATTTACACCTGTATTTGGGGTTTAATAGATTTCAGCTTCCAAAAGGGGAACTACTAACCTCTCCCCTCCCCTTCATTAAAAATTTAAAAACCAAACAAGATGAGTGGGGAATTTCCCTCCATTACTTTCCCTTCCCCTTCATTTACCCCCTACCCATGCATACTTAGTCATTTACCCCCTAGCAGTGCATAGTTAGTCTTAGACTAACATATTAGAAAACGGTAGGTAAGTACTTGAAAGTAGAATATCTAAAAAGTAAGATGAAAAAGAAGGAAAAGAAAAAGATTCAAGGCCCCACTATCTAAATTACCCAGATAGTAGCCAAACCTAACCTTGCCTCGAAACCATAAAAGCATATGTTATTATGCCCAAATCTGCAACAAGCATTTACCTTAAAGCAAATTTTCAATAAAAACAAGAACAAACATCATTAAACTTTACCATCAAAACAAAGGAAAAGGATACAAGTGAATTGCATAGTTCAATTGCTTGTTATGCCAACTCCAAATTGCTTGAAACTCCAATGACATTCCCGGGAACTAAATCTCCACATGAAGAATTAAATGAACAGAAAGAAAGTCCACTTAAATAACACCCATGTAACTCTATTACCGGAGAAAGACAATTGTACCTTCAGCTCCCAGAAAATGGCAACAACAAAATAAAAGCCAAAGATAAAAATGCACATCCAATGACTGAAAGCACAAATAGCAACAGCAGAAAATATAGGCGCGTTAGAAGACAATGAGGCTATCTTTAAAGCCACAATTCCCACATAACCAGAACTTCTAAAGCAAATGATTGCAATCACTTCAGGTTATACCAAGTCTGAAACCAAACGGAATTATTTTTTTGCCTAGAATTCAAATTCAAACCAAAATAAATCAAAATCCTTCAGCAAATCAATGCTATGCTGGTCTACAAGGCACGGCAAAAGTGGATTATAAACAAAATCGCAATCGAGCTACTGAACAGCAGTCTAAAAACAAATTCGAGATTTGATAAACAAACAGATAATCCAATAGTTGTTCTTTTAGATAACACATAATCAATTGATCGAGATTGAAACAGGCATACAAAGAAACAGGAAATACCTTGGCAGGCCAAGCTGGGAAGCCCTTGACTTTAGCAAGAACCAGATCACCCAAACTCAATTTACTCTTCGCCTTTGCCTTGTTGGCTCCTTTTTTACGCGCGGGAGCCATAGGCGTTATCGCGCTGTTGGGGGTGGTGTCGATTGCACGAGCACGCAAAGAGAAAATAGAAAAACCCTAAAATTCAAGAAGCATAATCGAAACCAATCGAATTGGAGGAGAAAATAAAATCGAATCCAATAGAAAACCCTAAGGAAATACTCGAGTAAACCTCGCCGGAGATTTCACCGGCGGCGTAGTGCCGGTTAGGGTTCCGGCAGCAGGTACGCTAGAACATCGAAGGAGGAGAGAGAGGGCGAAGGTTGTGCATTGAGAATCGTAGGCGAAGAGAGTGCAGAGAGATTGCAGGTTCAAGGGTGAAAGATATTGAGGCGGTCGAGACTCGAGAGAAAGAGAGAGTATATTTTGTTACAGAAGCATTGGAATGGGGGCTATTTAGTAATTTTCAGGAGATCTTTTACGCAGAAGTCGTATTGTCGGCGTTGTTACGAAGGTTCAATGGTTAAATTCAATACTCTCACTGTCACTCCCACTCTCATGCGCTGTTAAAAGAAAACCCGACTATAATTTTATTGCCTTGGTATAGACTGTAATCGAGGTCACGACACGTTGATCTAAACCCGATTGAAAGTATATCCAAAATTGAACATGGACCCGGATAAATTGATTTCGACCTAAATTGAACTCGAGTAATTTAAGTCTGGTTATATATATATATATATATATATATATATATATATATATATAAAATCCTAAAAGTAAGAGAAGGTTTATCTCTGCATTAATTTTGTAATTTAATTTCAATTGATTTTAAAATAATTAATTATTAATTTTATAGATTAATTAATTAATAAAAAGATCGATCGATCAATCAATCAAGTTGTTGAAAACTAAATTTGACTATATTAATTAGGCCACCGAGACAAAACTTAAATCAAACCAAAGTTATAGATAACAAGTCACAAACATTCAAAAGTTGACAGGCCCAAACTATTACTAGCTAACAAACCCAATCTATTATCCAAAAGGTGCACAAGCGCCTCATCATCAAGCGATCGTATCAACAACAAGTACCTCACCTCGACAATATTTTGTCTTACCACCAAACAACCTCGCTTCACACAAGGAGAGTTCGCCTCGATACCTCATTCAATCTCATCCCACACGTGTGGGCAGGCAATCCCTAACAACTCTGGAAAATAAGATTCGGGTCATATTGGCACAAGGCTCTAGGGCTAATAGCCAAACCTACATAAGCGTCATCCCACTATTCATATATAGTATGACGTGATACAAACCCTCCAATCAGAAGCGGTCATGTTGCCCACTCACTATAATTCTCCAAGTGGGGACTCAACTTAAATGCACTCCTACCCTTCCTTTCACAAAGGGGAGGTAAACAGTGTAGAATGTGATGCTCACTCAAATTCCTCCAACCTTATACTCCAAAGATGCAATTAAACATTGGAGAGCCTATGCCAGACCAAAGGCTTAGCTTTTTAATGCTCTTTTCATTTCCCTTTCTCTTCTTTTGCAGGACTATAGCCCAAAGATAGAGCAATCTAGCTTCTAGTCACTTAGATCCAACATCTCCAGCACAGTCCTAATGGTGGGTGGACTCTGTTCCGAGACTCCCCAAGGAAAAACCCATCAAAGAATGGCGCCATTTATGGGGATGATAGATCACAAATCTACAACTCAACTAGAATGGGTGGAGTTGGTAAGGAGAACACTCAAATCTAGCACCTCCAGCACAATCCTGATGGTGGGTGGACTTCGTTCCGAGACTCCCTAGGGAAAAATCCCATCAAAGAATGACGCCATCTATAGGGACGATAGATCACAAATCTACAACTCAACTTGAATGGGTGGAGTCAGTAAGAAGATAAGGGAACATATTATTCTTTTAGGAGACAAACCCTAGGAAGAAGTAGGGGTAATTAAAATCGAACAGTAATCATTGAATCGAACCGAAAATGGCCAAATAAAACTAAAAACAAAACCAATTTTTTGTTCTGGTTTCAATTTGTAACCGAAACAATGAGGAGCTTGATTTTGATTTTGGTTTCGATTTCTATTAAAAACCGAACTAAAACTAAAATCACCGGTTTCAAATTGAAATCGACAGTTCAATTAAATTGGTCATGCCTAATTATTACAGCACTTTTATTTGGTTTCATTCAATTATTTGTAATGTATATTTTAGGAAAAAAAATACAAATCAAAAAAATTGTTAAACACGTTTGTACTAGCAAATGTATCTAAATCGAGATTATAAACAATTCTAATCTGAACATGAGAGCAGGAACTCGAAACAAGCCAAACAAACAAAAAGCAAAGAGATTTTTGTGTGAGTGAACAAAAAAAATACATTTTGCATGGCAAGGCAAGTGAAGTGGCAACAACTATAACTTATAGCCTATAAGTTTGGTATTGAATTAACTTGACAACGACTATAATTAGATTTGCTAATCAATTATAGCCATTGTTGCTTGTATCAAATTTATTAAATTTGGTACAAATCACAATTTTATTCTTCCTAATTAATAATAAATAGCTATAATTTAGGAAAATTAAATAATTTAGTAACCTATAAATAGTTGTATCAAATTCAATTATTTTCACACCAATTTCAATTTTAATCTCTTAATTTATTTGCATTGTTATTTCTTCAATTCTACCTTTAGTCTTTTCATTTTTTTAAATTGCAATATTATTTTTAATATTGTATTTTTTTAAAATTCTATAAGATTACATCTACTTGTTTTCTAAATTTTTTTCAATTTACCTATCTCTTTAACATAATGGCAAGCACAAGAAGAGTTAAAAGACCTAAAGAAGATAATAAAGTCATATCATCAAGACTTTTAGATCTTAATGATTATGATATGAATGAGGAGGAAAACCATGTTCATCCGAAGGAATAGGAACTTATGAATACTCCCAATGAAGTTGAGGAAACTCAAAATGTGGAAGTAGAAAAGCAAAAAGACAAAGCGTGCAATAAAAAGGGCTCCAACCTTTTTATAATTCATTATACCAAGACTCTCATTCCAGGTACAACCGATAAATTCGATTTAAAATACAAATATTGTCCTCAAAAATATATTTATAAATTTGGAGGTGGTTATGGAACATATAGGACTCATGTGAAAACTAAACATAAAGAAAAAGTGGGGATTTCATCAAATCAAACTCAAATTCCATTATGCTCTAGTTCTACTAATAATAATAAATTATTTATTTTTTCCGAAGAAAAGTTAGAGAAGAATTAGCTAAATTTATTTGTGTTGAACACTTGTCATTTAGTTTTGGTGAAAAAGAAGGTTTTATAAAATTTTGTCAAGAAGTATTAAATCATTCCTTTAGAAATGTACGTTGGACCACTCTCACACGTGTAATTCATAAACTTAATCATAAGAGAAAAAGTGATTTAGCAAATTATTTTAAAAAATTTTGTGGGAAGGTATCTATATGTAGTGATATTTGGAGTGACCATTGGCAAGTTTATTTTTATATGGGTATCACATGTCATTAGATAGACAATAATTTTACCATGCAAAAAAGAATAATTGCACTTAGAGTATTTGATAAAAAACATACTGCAGATAATATTTATAGAATCATAAGTCAAATTTTAAATGTGTCACGACCCAACTTCTGAGTCGCAACGGTCCTAGGGCATGGGTAGGCATAAGGCCACCGAAAACCCGTAGAACCCATACTTGCTATACAATCCAATACAGTATCATGCATCTGTACTATAATTATCTCATCACATCATCACATTTTATATCATATCGTATCATCTTATCTCATATTCCAAGATCAGAACCTGAGCACATACACACTTATTCTTTTCATCACATACTCATCAATAGTATCATATTATTTATCAATTAGCTTGTACATATTCTTCTTTCAAATAATTCTTATTACATATATAATAATTATAACACACTTTTAATACCCATGGAGCTACTATAACAACTTTAACATACACATGAATACATCTCAAATATAACTTTACTTTAATAAGAAAATCCTCAAATGAAGAATACTTCTTGAGGAACCACTTGCTTACTAGATTGCTCCCTTGGAAAAATGGAATCACTAATGAGATAAAGCAGTGAGTGGAGAATATACTACCATACTTGTGAGGCCAGGAATTTCAAGGCTAGCTCACAAGGATGGCTCATGCTTACTTATCACTTGGCTCATATACTTATATTCATGGAATGAAGAATATAAGAATCATAATAACAAATGAACTTTTATATACAAAGATTTATG
>CATKHJ010193897.1:0-13814 GCA_949750685.1 Vernicia montana
CTACATAAAGCTGATTCCAAGGGAATAGTACACACACCAAAGCCAATGATTGCTAGAGAATCTACATATTAGCAGAGAAAAAATACCAAAATATATCAGCTTTATAATTAGAACAATTCAAAATGATTTATGCAAATAAATGGGCAATTAAGAAATGGAAGCAATATATAATAGAATTTTACACATTATTATGTGGAATTAGAATTCAACTTGTAAAAGACCAATGAGTTTATAAGATCTGAAACTGCTTTGGATGTGAGAAATCTTAGGCCAACTGTCACTTGATCCTCACTCCACTCAATTCTCCTAGCTCATTACTTATGAAAGGTGTCATTCTTCCATGACAACTCACCTCTATCTTTCGATAGACTTGGCTCCATACAGTCACTAGCATCTCAAGGGAAGTACAGAGATGTCATGCCACATGCCTCATTATATGGCCAACACTAAAATACAAAATTTTGAAGAGTTTGTACTTCCGAAAAGATTCTGGATCCTCAATATTCTGCATAACCATCCACATAAAGATCTACTTATTGTTTTGCATTTAAGAAAATAATGAAAAAAAAAAAAAAAAAAGCAGGAACATGAAATGGTAATATACCAGTGAATTTGTTGCATTTTTATGCAAATCTTAAATAAGCAATAAAGACCAGAAGTAATTCAAGTTCTTGAAATCTTGTTTTGTTCTTGACTTGTGTTCTTATCACTTCTGCAAATACAGTTGAGACAGAACTTCTAAACACTTGAAAGAGACATAAACAAAAGATAACATTACTAAAGAGCTAGATGGTAAGAAGTACAAACTTGCCAAAGTCCTTGAGCATCTCCTTTGCATCATAGTTGTTTCAAATTGTTAGAATTGAATAAGTCAGAAGAAATGAATAGAAGCATTGGGACAGTGGAAATCCACATGAGATTACTTTGAAACCATGTTAATGACCACATCAAACTCGTCAAGAACAGATCAAGACATTGATAAATTGAACACCCATATTTCCTGGAAAAAGAAAAGAAAAAAAAAGTAGGATGTGAAAACCAACCTAAAAATTACAAATGCACATAAACCAACAATAGATCAAATAAATTTTTTTTCCAATTTGATAGGATTCAAGCTAATATATTGAATTACATAATTTAAGTATGTGGTTTGAGTCATCAAAGTATGCTGAATGGTTCATATTATACATTAACAAAACCAAATTTCAGACAGTATTTCCAAGAGAATTTTACTTTTTCCTCTACAATTGTTGTTCTTAAACATTATTTGCCATCTAAGCTTGAAATTAAAAATTAAAAAACCAGCAAACAAACAAACAAAAGATAAAAATAATAGACCATCTTAAATGTTTACTGGTAACTATCAGTTTGACTAATGTCATGTAGAAGAATGACATTTTTATTGACAAAGTGAATTTTGATTAATAAAAGAAATAAATTCTGAATGAGAAAACATTTGATTAGTTGAAAAAATTGATGAGGAAAATAGATACTTACAGCTCACTTCATTGCATGTAGAAGACTAATGCCCACAAGATGTCACATCTAAAAGGTCTCAATTTGTCCTCAAAATCTTTTACTGGCTCTCCTCTGCACATATAATCATAATAGCAATGTTTCTCATCAGATTTAAAGTATAGTGATGAAGAAAGAAGAATAATATGAGAAAAGGGAAATTTGATTGAAGTTGCAATAAGAACCTAAGAGTTTGAAGAGAAGAAGCACCAACCTGCTGTACACTAGCCTTCACAATGAATCTCTCACCAATCAGTTTCAATATTTGGGATGTCTGCAATATTAGGCCAATCTACACCGTCATTATTTCTACATCTTTCGCTCAACAGGGGACATCCACTAATATGTAATTTCTGTAAAGAGGTAAGATGGTGTATCTCTCGAGGCAGAGAAGTTAATCTTGGGCATTCCTTAATATATAGTTCTTGCAGAAAAGTGAGATTTTGCAACCACATTTTAGGCAGATATTCAAGATCTTCAATGGCCATAATCCGCAACACCTTCAATTTGGAGAGAGGGCGAACAAGTGAAGATGAAGATGTTATCTTCATCTTCATTGTTTGCTCTAATGGTTCTATACTGGCACCCTCCAACCGTAGCTCATCATCGAGGGATGGAAACAGTGGCATCCAAGTCAACTTAGGACAATACTTAATTTCCAACAGAGAAAGACAAGGGAATTGTGGAAAATCTATCGCTGTTGTGGTTGTTCCACCATTATCCCCCTTCTTCCACCATCCGATCAAGTTAGGACAATTATAAATCCAGAGTTTCTTCAAAGATGGGAAGAAGACTGTTGATCCTCTTGCTCCTCCACTAAAGCAATCAACCACCTCACAGACTAGATAGTCTAAATCTGTTAAATCAGAAATCCATAATTCTGCAAGGTTTGTGAAAGGAGAAACACTACTTGACAGCTTCACACCTTCAAGCTGAACTGGCACCGTCTTGACCTTCATCGTTTGCTGTAGTGGTTCTATTCTGGCATTCACATACTATAATCTTTCATCAAGAGATGGAAATAGTGGCATCAAAGAGAGATTAGGACAATGCTTTATTTCCAATAGAGAAAGACAAGGAAACTGAGGCAGGTCTGCTGTCGTTGTGGTTATTGTATCATCATCCCTCTTCTTCCACCATCCCTTCAAGTTAGGGCAATAATCAATCCAAAGTTTCTTCAAGGATGGGAAGACTATTGATTCTCTATGCTCTCCATTAAAGCAACCATATCCCTCAACATCTATGTACTCTAAATCTGTTAATTCAGAAAGCCATAATTCTTTAAGGTTTTTGAAGGAAGAAACCCCATTCAATAATTGTGCACCGTCTGACATTGTCTTGATCTTCATCGTTTGTAGCAGTGGTTCTATACCAGCATTGACATAGTACAACCTTTCATCAAGAGATGGAAACAAAGGCATCCAAGAGAGCTTAGGACAATGCTTTATTTCCATTAGAGAAAGACAAGGAAACTGAGGTAGCTCTGTTGTTGTTGGTGCTGTATCATCAACTCTCTTTTTCCACCATCCCTTCAAATTAGGACAATTATAGATCCAAAGTTTCTTTAGAAATGGGAAGACTGTTAATCCTTCTTCACTTAAGCAAATATCCTCATCATCAATATACTCTAAGTTGGTTAAATCAGAAAGCCATAACTCTTTTAGCTTTGTGAGGGAAGAAGTTGTGCTTGGGAACCTCACATCTCCATATTGAGCAGACTTCATCTTCATCTTCATTGTTTGCTGTAGTGGCTCTAGTCCAACATTCACATAATATAGCCTTTGATCAAGAAATGGAAACAGTGGCATACAAGTCAACTGAGGACAATGCTTTATTTCCAATAAAGAAAGACAAGGAAAATGGGGCAGATCTACTGTTATCATGGTTGTCTTATCTTCATTTCCATCTGTTTTCTTCCACCATCCCTTAAGAATAGGACAATTATATATCCAAAGTTTCTTTAGGAATGGGAAGACCGTTGATCCTCCTTCACGTAGGCAACTACTTTCCTCACCACCATCTACATACTCTAAATCAACTAAATCAGAAATCCAAAATTCTTGAAGATTTGCCAGGGAAGAAGTGCTGTTTAGGAACTTTAGATCTTCATGTGGAGCAGACATCATCTTCATCTTCATAGTTTGCTGCAATGGTTGAATCCCAGCATTCACGTAATACAATCTATCATCAAGAGTTGGAAATAATGGCATCCAAGTCAACTTTGGGCAATTCTTTATTTCTAATAAAGAAAGACAAGGAAACCAGGGCAGCTTTCCATCTGTTGTGGTTGTTGCATCATCATCCACCTGCTTTTGCCATCCCTTCAGATTAGGACAATTCCATATCCAAAGTTTCTTTAAGGATGGAAAGAATGTCCCTCCTCCAGTGAGAGAGTTATCCCCCACACTGCTTATGTACTCTAAATCAATTAGATTATCAAAATACAAATCTCTAAGAGAATGGATTTGATCTAGTGGTGGGAAATGCTGGCACCCTTTGCAATCTTTTAACCAAATAGCCACTAGATTCATGTGGGATGAAAGCTGGCTCACAAATCCCTTGCCTTCAAGTTGAGTTGGCATTATGTTCATCTTCATTGTTTGTTCTAATGGTTCTAAGCTGGCATTTTCGAGAAACAACTTCCCATTGACATATGGAATTAGTGGCACCCAAGTCAAACCAGGACAACTACGGAGCTCCAACAAAGAAAGACTACTGTCTATTGTTGATGCGATTGCAAAATCATCATTACCATCCCTTTTCTTTCGCCATCCCTTCAAATTTGGACATTTCCAAATCCAGAGTTTCTTTAGGGAAGGGAAGAACTTGGATTGTCTTCCTTGTCCAGTGAGGCTGTAAGTCTCCGCAATGTCTATGTACTCCAAATCATTTAATTCACTAATCCATAATTCTCTAAGAGAAGGGAGTTGATCTAGAGAAGGAAGATTTTGACAGCGTTTACAATTGACTATCCAAATCTCAACTAGATTTGTGAGGGAAGAAATCCAACTAGAGAATCTCACACCTCCATACTCATACACCCTTAGTCCATAAAGATTTGGGTGTGGTTGGAGGTTTTGCAATAATCTTTCATCATAAGCATAACCAACATCTGCATTGCTATCATGTAGGCTTTGTGATGGCCTCTCATCCAATTTAGCATACACACTGTTGTTGTCAACATCTTTATTCCAACTTAAAATCAATGATTGAAGATATTGTTTCTCTCTCAAATTAGCATCCTCAAATTCTAGTGCACCAGTTTTCACATATCCCAGATTTCTAATTTCTAGCCTCCCTCTCAAGTCATTTAGCCTATTCAGTTCATTCAAGCTACCAATATGCTTAGACACAGAACTATCTTTGGCCACTACAAACCATGTTAATGTTTGAAGGGAAGTCAACTGCCCAATCCCACTTGGCATATGGGTCAAATCCCAACATTCCTCACAATCTAGATGCCTAAGATTAATCAACTTTCTAATTTCTTTTGGCAATTCCTTAAGGTTTTTACAACCCGAGAGATTAAGCACTTGCAAATTTTGAAGCATGGTAATAGAATTTGGAAGTGTCTTGATTCCATTATTTTTTGAAAGATCAAAATACCTTAGGTGTTTTGACCTTTTAATGGAAGAAGATACCTTCTCAATCCCTAAATTATGTAGCTCAAACACACGCAAACACTTGAATTTTGAAAAAATAAATTTATTACTTGACTCCTCCCATTTTCCACCATCACCTAAGATTGATGCTTGATTTGACAAAAGAAATGTCCGCAACCGTTTTGCTTTAGGCAAGCAGGTTGGAACTTTCCATGGTAAATCTAAAACAAACTCACATGATACATGACGCATTTTTTCATCCATGTCCTTTACATTCAAGTCTATTATGTTGCTCTCAGTCCTAGACACTAAGATTGCAAGATCATGCATCAAATCATGCATTTTGCAACTCTTTATGTTGCCAAATATATCCCCTCCCAATTCTTGGAAAAAGGACCTCCACAACAACTCCATAAAATATTCAAGTGCAATGTCTTCAGGACATTGACTTGAATCCGATGACTTAACAAACCCTTGCCCAATCCACATATGAATCAATGTTTTTACATCAATTTCATAATCTTTTGGAAATAATCTACAATATGCAAAACAGTGCTTCAAATGTGAGGGAAGATAATCATAGCTCAACCTAAGTGTAGGTAAAATATCATGTTCATTTTGAGCTACTTTTGAAAGTTCATTTTCCATAAAAGGTAACCATTCAGTTTCTGGGTTTTTGAAGGACAACAACCTTCCTATTGTTTTTATTGCAAGAGGAACTCCAACACATTTCTTTACAATTTCATTTCCTATTTCTATTACATGTTCATTTCTTGGTTCTTTTCCCTTGAACACTATTTGCACCAACAAAGACCAAGACTCACTCTGAGATAAGCCTTCTAAAACATGACTTGATAGTGTGCTAGTTATGGCTGCAACTTTTTGAGAACGTGTGGTTACTATTATCTTACTTCCACTTGCACCACTCACTAATAATCTTTTTAAACTATCCCACTTTTCACTATCCTCATTCCATACATCATCTAACACAAGCAAGAACTTCTTCCTATTTAGACACTTCTCAAGGCGATTTTTCAATGTATTTAACTCAAGATCTTCTATTTTCGAATCGGTTGCAGACTCTAAACTCTTTTTAACAATCACTTTCACATCAAAAGGGTCTGAAACACACACCCATAATCTTAACTCAAAATGATCTTTGACCCGGTCATCATTGAATATGACTTGAGCTAGTGTAGTCTTCCCTAATCCCCCTATCCCAACAATTGAAATGACTGATACACTCTCATCATAATTAGAACCCAATAAGAGGCCTATAATTTCCTTCTTATCGCCTTCTCTCCCGACAACAACTTCAGGTATAGATGAATTGGTCTGATCCCTCAACCTAGACATAACACCTTTCTCTGAGAGGCGAACCTCTAAGTTAAGTTTATCTTTATCAGAATAAATATCATCTAATCTCTCTCTAATGGCCTTAATTTTATGACCCATCTTAAGACCATAAGTAAATTGATTCGATCTTGAAAAGAAAACGCGTACCTCCTTTGTCATTCTATTCCCATCCATCACTCTTCGACGCAAAGCCTCAGTGGAAAAATCGTCGAGCAAGTCATCTGCATCAAAAACCACCTCTTTCAGCTTCCCAATCCAATCTTTAACTTGATGGTTCCACACCTGCTGCTCCTCTGCATCAAGAAGCACTGCCTGAATCCTGGAAACTGTCTTCTTGAGTTTCTTAATTTCATCATTGACACCCCACCACAGTGCCACTTCTTGAAGAAATCGAGAACCCAGTTTCAAAATGATTTCCCCTGCAATATCGTAGAGAATAGACTCTGCCATTTGTTGAAAGTGGATGCAAAAACAGAGAAGAAAGTTGCCAAGCTGGTGTTTGAAGTGTTTAGAGTTGCTGTGAAGAGAATGGGCAAAACCAGGGCCTGTATTTAAAAAAGGTCTTTGCTCACAAGTGGGAGATTTTAAAACTCAACTAACAGCTAATCCAACCAATAAGAGTGAAGTTAGTTGATGACTTAATGGTTTCCCGCCGGTTGACTTTGAGCTTTTAGGTAGAAATGAACTTTTTCTAGCCAATTAGCTAGCAACAAGTATAATTATATTATATATAATATATTAATCAATCAATTATTATATAAAAGTTGAATTTAAAAGATATTTAAAAAATTTATTGCTATATGTTAAGAAAATCTCTAAAAAAAATTAAGAAGCCTTTTGTTATCACTGCGATTTTCTGTTTTTTATTTTTTTTCAAATTTAAAAAAAAAATATTAAAAAATATTTTTTAAAAATTATTATTTTTTATTATTTTTTATTTTTATCAAGAAATATTTTGAAAATTGAAAGCGGAAAACCAAAAATAACAAATTCTAATTTTTAAAATATTATTTTTATTTTTAAAAAACAGAAAATAGAAAACGATATCAAACGTACCCTAAATTTATAAGAAACCACTAATTAAATTTATTTTTCATGTTATTATATATTTTAATTAAATTTATATAAATTAATATATATAATATTTTTATATTTTTTTAATGAGTCGATAATAAACATGACCATATAATTTTTATTTTTATACTCAAATTATTAAAAAGTAATATTTTAATTTAATAATAATAATAATAGTTCGTACATATTAAATATTTTAAAAATATAAATTAAATGAAAAATATGATCACAACCCGCGCAAAATATAAACTCACAATTAGTAACGCTATAAATAAATTTAGCTGGTATTTGATAAGAAGGTTCAATACTTAAATAGTAAATTTTATTTTAAGAAATAATTAATAGATAAACTTATTAGATATAATTGAATATATTAATCAAAATTTTAAATGTCATTTGTTCTTTATTTATTTTTTTATGAATTAACAACTTGTTTAGTTTATGAGACTGCTTAATTAAATCGTAGTATTAATAAAAAAAAAAATTATATTTGATACATATCATATATGTTGAACTTAATAATTTTAAAAGTTTTGCTAACCTATGGGATCCTAACCCCTATATATTTAACAAATCATTTAGAATTATTAATCTCATGATTCATGAAATTTTAATGTTTAAAATAGCTTTAATTTTTTATTTTATTTCTAAAAATTAGTCTTAATTTTTTAATTTATTTTTCAATTATTTAGGTTATACTATGGATTAAAATGTTTATACCAAATAAAATTTATTATAAATAATTCTCTAACCAAACCCAATATTAATTAAACCTATAATTAAACCTAATTCAAAAAATTATGAATCCTTAAATACTATATTAAATAATTTTGTTGACTTCATCTTGATTATATATTTTCCGTGAAATGGATATCCATTTACATACATCACGCAATTTTTAATTTGTTATTATGTGTAATTATAATTGCACGAGGCCTACCGTCACTGATGTCGTGTCATACTCTTTTCTCAATTATAATTCTTCATTTATTTATAGAGTTGCGTGTAAGAATCAAGAAGTGATAGCTATTTCCCTATAATTTAAATAAATCAAGACTGCGGAAAAATTCACTAATTTTTTTTATTCTTTTACATTATAATAAGAAGAAGAAGACGAGACTTTCTAATAATAATAGTCATTTCTTCTCCCTTTTTTTTCTCTAATTTTCCTTCAAGTTTTATTTTTTAAATCATTGTTGATCCTTTCTTTTGATAGACAGTGATTTCAATATCTTCTGTTAGATTTGATATGGATAGTCTTATTCTTATTGTTATTGCTACATCCACAATTGACTCCACTCATTCATTCTCTACTGTCGCTCGACGCTCATTTTACTCAATCTCGTTCTCTGTCTCCTTACTTCCGTTGTTGCCTTCTCATCTCCATTTTTACCATATGTTTATGGGTGGATTTGTGCTTACTACTATTAGAATAATACTTTTCATTTTATTATTTTGTGTTAGATTATATTATATTTTTTATGTTATTTTATCTTCTCTTATTAAAAGTTTTGTTATATTTTCCCTTATTGGAAGTTATTTTTTTATTATGAGTTTGGTGGTGTATACTATTGCATTTCAGATGCTTGTAAAGAGAACAGTGATTTGTTATATTGTTCCACTATTACAGTCTTAATTTTTCAAAACCAACTATATGGCAGTTAGATGTTATGTTGAACATTTGCGATTTGCAAATTAGTTTGCTCTTATTAGAGTAGTTGATTTTATATCAAGTTATTTTCTATTGAAATTTGTATTCAGTTACTGACGATTAATGAAATTTAAATTTATTTAAAAAAAAATAAGAAGATGAGACTGTCTCCCAAAAAAAAAAGAAGTAATAATAATTAAGAAGAAGATATATCAAAATTTGTGCTTTTAAATTTACATATTATGAGATAAATCACTAACCCAATGGTGAACTCCTTTAATGTCCACAATCTATAATCTAAAATCTAAAATCTATAATAAAACAGACCAAATATTTTTTGGATTCACCATGTATCATATATTTAATGATTTTATTTACTAGGGGTGTTTGATAATGTTAGCATTTAAAATTAAAATTTTCAGTATTTAATTATTTTAAATTATTTGATAACATTTGTCTTAAAAGTCTCGATTAAGCTAAAAATCATTTAAAATGGTAATTCAAAATTTTTAATTTAAAATTTGCACTGAATCTAATAAGTTATTAGATTTTTAAATATTTTTACAATTTAAAATTATATTACTTATTCTATTCAGTACTTAATTTTCAATTTTACCAAACACCACCTTAATAAAAAATAATAATAATAAGTGATTAGACTCTATTTGTTTTTTGAGTTTTTTTTTTACTTAAAGATTATTGTTACTCTATTTTTTTTAGATTATTGTTTTATTTCAATGTTCTTCATTAAGTATTTGGTCCAAAAAAGTGATCAAATTCAATAAGCAATGTAATTGAATTATATTCATTACGTTGGAATTCAAGCGTGAGAGGAATCTCACATTGGAAAAATATGGATTTAGTGAGGAATATATAAGTGAAAAGACCTATAAACTCATTTTCTTAAAATTTTAGGTTGGGTTATAGTGTCAGACTCACGAATCTACAAGTAGTCTGCTTTGAGTGGAAGATTACAGGAACCTTCCCTTGAGTGGGGAAATCAAATTCATCTCTCGACGTTATATACGCCTCATAGGGCAAAAACAGAGCATTCCCTTCCATGTCATAACCATCTAGGATATTGCTACATATGTGTTACAATTGGCTCTTTTGGTTCAATACCCATAATTTCTTCAATTGAAGGAGCAACTTGAGTTTTTGTCAATTGATAGAACTGTTGAAAAGGTTTCTCAAATTGTTCATGCCTCTCTATCTCATTCTCCTCCTTTCTCTTAATAGAGTTTGCACATTGTTGAGCAATTTTGGTAATTGGTTCTTCAATGGTAGATGACAAAACTATGTCAAAATTCATATTGATAAAACGGCTCAATGGCAATTAAACATGTAATAATTATAATCTCCTCTTAATTACTAATTAAATATTCCTCAACAATACATAATAATATCTTTTGGTTCAGTGATGTTGGAGTTGTCTCCAAACTTAAAAGGTTCGAGTATCAGTCGAAGCCAAATTTACCAAAAAAAAAAAAATAAATAATATCTCTACAATCTCAACACAAACAACACTTTCAATAAATAAATTATTGGGAAAATGGGATAAAGGAGCAAAACAAACCATGACTGCTTGTAGCTCCTAATACCTCTATAGCAAAATTGTTAGAGAAAGTCACAGCTTCTTCAATCCTTGCTTTGGTGGTCCTGTGATACTCTTCTTCTTCTTTAACAGTCTCTTTGGCTAAAGATCATAAAGCCGTCAAAATCTTGTTGCATACATCCTAAGCATATTTTTTCTCTTGAAAGGTAGCCATTTTTGTAATTCCCAAAACCAGTTATGAGAAAAGCAAAGGCAAAGAAAGCAAGAAAAGAAAAAAGAAGTGAAACAATGTTTTTTCTCTTGAATCAAAATCTTGTTGCATACATCCCAAGCATGTCAAAATCAAAATCTTGAAAAGTAGCCATTTTTGTAATTCTCAAAACTATTTATGAGAAAAGCAAAGGCAAAGGAAGCAAGGAAAGAAAAAAGAAGTGAAATGATATTTTTTCTCTTAAATCAAAATCTTGTTGCATACATTCCAAGCATATTTTTTCTCTTGAAAAGTATCCATTTTTGTAATTCCCAAAACCAGTTATGAGAAAAACTGTTATAAATGCGGAATTAAGGATAATCAAGTGTATGAACACTTACCTCCTAAAGAATCCACAATATTTTGATTGAATCTTTAAATGCTTGGCCCTTAGTGTAAATCACTTGGAAATACACTTGTTTCACCACCCTTTTTACTTCCAAACCGTCCCCTTTGAATTCACAGAGAGTTTTACAATATTTTCTTATTGTTCTTTTTCTTTTGCATTTCACGTAGAATATATTTAAGTTTGGTTAACTGTATGATAGTTACCAACTCAAAAATAACTTCCTTTATTTATTTTATTTATTTATTTTATAATTGAAATGGGTTTGGGTCAACCCATCATGGGCGACCCGACCCAAATTCTAACAAAAACAAAGGTAAAGGAAGCAAAAAAAGAAGTGAAACGATAGAGTAGAGACGAAGGAGAAGTTATATAGTTACCTATATTATTGATTTAAAACTTATATTTGATCTTTTGATTGGATTTGTATTTTGCCTTTGCTACAATTTTATCATCTACTTTGAAACCTTCTTTCTTAAGTTCACCCTATGTCACCTTCATTTCAAAGTCTTCACTCTTGGGTTTGCCTCCCTCTCCTCCATAACTTAGAAGATTCAATATTTTTTACAGTGGTCTATGAAATGTATGAATGCATGATAAAACCACCATAAATTGCTTCTATTTGAAATTCTTTCATTTGATTTTATTACTATGACCGAATGGTGCAAATTTATTATTGCTATATTATTATTATTAATGATCCTACTATCCATTTAAATATGAAAATCAAATTATTTCTTTGAATATTGTTGAGGAACTTCTTCGGTTCAATAGTAGTAAGCTTGCCTTTCTATTGAACATACTATTACTGAATATTGATAGTTAAATTATTTAGTGTAGGTAGTTGTAATACGCTAGACTCATCTAATTCATAACCAATGGTCATGATAACCTAGAAAGGGAATTTGAATGGTAATTAGGCCAATAGAGTCGAACTTGATCTATAGAGCATTTACTTGTGCTTAATCAAAATTTTAACTTATCTTGTGTTAATTATAATGTTCATATGTAAACATGTTTGACATGAATATGACTAATATGAATATGCTCAATTATGTGCATTGATAAGTGAGTATGGAAACATATATTGTAGTAGAGGCAAAATTGTCATTTCACAAAAATTGTCAAAAATAAATGAAGTTGTGCATGTGTATGTGAATTGAGTGTGAGGCCCAAATTTTTGTTATAGTGGGCTGGCCATGTATGGATGGTGATGAAAAATAAAATTCAATTTTTGTTAAATATGATTTTTTAAAATTTTAAATTTGAGATAGTGGAAATTGGATCCCACTTTCCACTAACCAAATTCTTTATAAAAAAAAATTTGTGTTTTTCTTTAATTATAAAAGTCTAAAATTTTCTACACCACAATTTTCTTTTCCTAAAAATATATATGACAACTTCCTTAGAAATCTATTAATCTAAGCCATTGGATTAAATTGAAGTGATCTTAACCTGCCATTTAATTTTAAGTCATCTTTTTTTTTTTTTTTTTTTTTTTTTTTTTTAAGTATTGGGGGAGAGGGGAATCGATCCTAGGTTTATTACCTAGGAAAATATGCACTTACCGCTAGGCTATGCCTCGGTATTCATTTTAAGTCATCTTAAAACTTCAATACTTGAATCATTTTTCTCATTCACTACAAACACATAAAGTTCTCTCCTTTCTTTTTCTAACCATTCGGCCATCCCCTCTCCTCCACTCAAGATCAAGCAACCATCAAGGTAAATCTCTACAACTTGACTCCTTCTTCATTCTAAGTATACATCTTGAGTTATTTCTTAAACGGTTGTAACTCTTTTCTCCTCCCTCTCATTTATGGTTCGACTTCACTAAGGTTTTATAGGAGAATTTTTGTTTGGTTTAAATTATTGTTAAATGAGCATGAAAAATGATGATTTGAGCATAAAGTATATGATAGAACTGTAATACCCCAAGTTCATATGTATATCCATGTGATTCATTTTACGAGTTATTAGATGTAAATCTAATATGTTTATGAGCTATGAGTTATAAGATAAGTGTTTAATGATTTGAATGAGTTACAAGTGTTTGAGCAAGTTAAAAGAGGAGTAGAGAACGCTCCTGCCTGATAATGTTGAAAGAGTGAACAGTAATGTGAACAGTAGCATTGTCTTCGGTCTTCGACCTTCGACCTTTGCTTTCGGTCTTCGACTTTAGTATGAGCAAGCTAAGAGATGAGGAAGTTTGTTCGACTTCGGTCTTCAACTTCAGCATGAGCAAGATAAGAGATGGGGAAGTTCGTTCGACTTCGGTCTTCGACCTTCGTCCAGGAGCTCTCTGTGTGAACAATAAAGATATTAACTTTAAGACATGAATTTCTCTAAGTAGTGTGCCGAGTCAAGGTCACGACTGCGACAGTGGGCACGACTCGGGACGCAACGCTACTGCCTGATTTGGACATATTGGTTTAAAGAGAATAGTGACCACGACTTATGTCGGG
>CATKHJ010193957.1:0-14617 GCA_949750685.1 Vernicia montana
ATTAAATGCAGGATTTGTTACTGTAGTAAGCAGATTTGGTTATGATTTCTTTGTAACAACTCTTTTGATGGGTGATCACTATAAATACCCCATCAAAATGAGTTGAAGACACCAATTAACTATCCAACAACCAAACTCTTGTAAATTTATTTCTCAAGGCTTTCAATTTTCTTTAAACACTTTGTGTGTTTGTTGTAAAAGCATTCATTGCTCAAAGAGGGTTTAGTGTTAGCCATTAAACACTTATTAGGTTGGGAGAGTGATCCTTGTAAAACTCTTGTTGGGTTTGAGTGTTAGCCTAAGTAAAAACACTTGTGAGGTTTTTTAGTGTGAGCCTTGAAAACACTTGTAAAGTTTGGTGTGAACTTGAAAACACTAAGTTGGGAGTGAACTTGTTAAAACTCCATAGATAGTGAAATATCCAATTGTTGATTGGGGAGTAGATGTAGGATTGGTTATAATCCGAACCACTATAAATCTTTGTGTTCTTTCTATTCCTCTACTCTTCCTCATTTAAATTTTTAATTGTCCACCAATTTAACACCTCTTCTTGGTTCATATTGAGCTACAGCTATGAGTATGGATGGATGGATTGAATTTAGGCTATTTAGTCTGGCTTCTGTGAATGATGATGTCTTTAGTTACTTTGAGCTTTTGCTGGCTAAATTTCAAAATATTAACTTTTTCTAATTTGGTATGATTTATTATTTTAGCTGATCATTTGTCATTGTGCATTGGTATTGAGTCATTAGGTCTAGCATAATTTTTTTATATGTGGATTGATTTTGATATATTCTTGTTAAGCTAAGTAATGTCATTCTCATCATATTAATTATTTTTTGCAAAAATAGAACAATATAAATTGATAAGTGGTATTCCATAATTAGTTTTATACTAATTAATATCCAATCTTTATAAAGTAATGATTCTCTAAATACCTGTATAGATTTTTTTTTTTTCTTGAGTGAATATAACTATAGGTTAGTACTTGAAAGAGTGTTTTATTATCATTTATATTGCTGGAATTTTCTATGATACATTTGAAGGCCAATTCGTTCATAAAATTGAAGAATCTATATTGTTCAAACGTGGCACCAACAGTGGCAAGTACTTGTGGGTGGCTGAGATATGACTTTTTTTTTTTTTTTTAATTTTATGATTTTAAATTAGTTATATATCAAAATGTATGTCATGATAAAAATATTATTATCATTCATGTGATCACAATATAGTTTTTTTTTTTTTTTACCACAAATAATGCATATTATGCAAGTATGTACTATAATATTATGAGGAGATTAGTAATTTCAATTTAAAAAGTTTTCATTTCCTTTTATTTTCTACAATTTTTCAAATAATGAAAAGAAACTTTTTTGACATTTTTTTTCTTTCTCTTTCTATACATTTTCAAACAACGTAGAGAAAAAAACTTTTTTCAACTTTTCTATTTTTTTCCCCATCTTTCTTTCCCCACCCTTTCTTTTTCCACCCAAACATAGTGTTAGGTAGTCCTAGAGATCCTTAAAAGTATATAAAATTGCTAGCTCAAGTCTTAAGAGAATAACACCCATTTCATTTCTCATTTTATTCTTTTAGTTGGGTAATTTAATTTGAGAGCTAAAAATTTGTTTGTGCACATTTTAGGCATAACCAATAAATTACATCATTATTATAAATTAATTAGGTAATTACCAATAAATTACTTGTGTTACACACAATTTTTTTAAAATAAATTCGTTCCTTACTGTTGATACTTGAGGATTGATTTGACGTCTGTCTCACAAGATACAACGATAACCAAGTAATTTTGAGCACCACAAAATTACTTCTCCACGAACTAGAACCGTGCTAACTTTATCACTGAGTGAAGAACAACTTTTGAAAACTAGAAAAACTCTCTAAGAACACTAAGAATACTTAAGAGATTCTAAGAGAAAACTAAACAGTAAAAAACAAATGCCTTTTTAGTGTGATTTGAAGAAAAGGAGGAGGCCTCCTTATATAGGGATTGAAAAGGGCAAATTGGGTATAAAAAAATAATTTATTTCACCCATAAATGTGTCGTTTACAAATGCATAAATCCACTATCAATAGGAATGTTACAAATCAATAAATTTATTCAAATTTTCATTCATTTTCTAACAATTATTTTAATTATTTTAAATTTTATTTTCATTTTCTCTCTTAAAAATATTTTTAAATTTTTATAATTAATTAAATTAAATTTTAATTCAAAAGTAGGTTCTACAATATTTGATGAAATTTCACATTATAGAAAAATATTTTCTTAATTTATATTATATGTCACATGACTAAATATTAATATTATTAGTAAATTTAATACTAAAGTGTCTAATGAAACAAATCACATGATATCTAAGGGTCCGTTCGGTATCATTTTCTGTTTTTCAAAAATAAAAATAAGATTTTGAAAACCAAAATTTTTATTTTTGGTTTTTTATTTTTAAAATATTTCTGGATAAATATGAAGGAAATAAAAAATAATAATTTTTTTTAAAAATGTTTTCTAATACTTATTTTTTTGAAATTTAAAAAAAAAAACAGAAAACCGCAATGAAACCAAATGTCATATATATATATATATATATATATATATATATATATATATATATATATATATATATATATAAAATCATTGGCTCCTTTTAATAAAAAATCAAATCACAGGCTAATTTTTTTTTTTTATTACTCTCCCTATTTATAAAAAAAAAAAAATTATGATTTAGGGATCAAAGATAAAATAGTAATTTAACATAAATTTCTAATAAAATGCATAAAGAAAATAACAAATAAGAAATTTGGTTTAGCCCAATTAGTATGTATTTAAGGCTCTTTTTGTTTCGTGAAAAATATTTTTCTGTAAAATATTTTTTGTATTTTCTAACGTTTGGAATGTTTCGAAAATTTAGTCAACAAAAAATAATTTACTGGTCAATGGAAAACTAAATCATTTTTAAAGAAAATGATTTTTTTTTTTCAAAATAGGAAGTCATTTTTTAAATTTTGATAAACTCAATCTAATGGAAGAAAAATATATAAATATAAATTTATTAATTATCTGATCACCGATACTCACTATCGGCGACTACCGCGGGCCACCAACAATTACTATCGATCGCCGATAACTATTAAATTTATCATTTTTATATATTTTTTTATCATATTTAATAAAAAAAAATTAAAAATATAAAATTTTTATAAGTTTAAATATGTTTATAATCTTATAAATTGAAAATTTTAATTCTTATTATTTTTTTATTATTATAATTAAATAATAAAAAATTAATTTTTTTAAAAAATATTTTTAAATACACATTATTTTCTATGAAACAAACCAGTCTTAATTGATGCCCATTTTCTCAACTGAAGTACTGTACGACAACGTTTCCAAGTCGCTATTACCTCAATGATTAGGCAACTAACCACAAGTTCCAGACACATCCCAAGTCAACCTTTATCTCACTTACTAATTTTACATTCCACCATTTGACTAAGACACGTAATCCACCTTGCAAAATCCAACCAATCAAAGACGTCTAAATAATCTCACAACACTATAATCAACTGTACACAATTAAACCCTTCATTCCGTTCAATGAATATGGCAGAATCCTATAACATTCGTTGTGGGCCCATGGACCCATCAACGCCCACAACACAAGCCGAAAAAGGAAAAAAAAGAGAGAAAAAAAAATTCCCTCTCTTTTATTATTTATTAAAAAAATTTTGTCTTCTTCAATAAGAAAAAATAAATTAAATTAATAAAACAATAAAAAATTAATAAATTTAGTAGCGTTAAAAAGAATCTTCTTGGCTATCAATCGGTCTCTAGAAAATATAGAATATAAAATATATATAAATCATTTATTAATTAATTAATTTCATTTCATTCTCTTCATTTGGTTTGTTTAATGGAGTATGGTTGCTGGTACTCTGAAACGACGGCGGGGACAACAAAAACGGTGACGTTTAATAGCTGGGTACAGCAGACGGAGGAGAGCTACCAGTTGCAGCAAGCTTTGGCTTTGAGATTATCATCGCAAGCTGCTTTAGCGAATGATTCAAATTTCTTGGATTTCAAATCCGATGATCAATTCTATGCTTCTGCTGAAGCCGTTTCTCATCGATTTTGGGTATGAGAATCGAATTTTTTTTTTTTTTTTGTCTTCTAAATTTTGATTGAAATTTTTTCTAAATGTGTAAATTATAAATTAATAACTGAAGAATAGCGAACTATGTCTTAATTTATGCTGCTTTTTCAAACCAAATTGAATAAGTCTAGAAGTTATTATTTGTTTTCCCACATTGAATAAATACAAAAACACCTTGTGGATTAATATAGAAATGTCTATATCAATTATCAACATTCATTCCCTGGTTTCATGTCTACCAGGTAAATGGCTGTCTCACTTACTTTGACAGAATCCCAGATGGCTTTTATGTAATCCATGGAGTGGATCCTTATGCATGGACTATAAGTACTGATCAACGAGACATTGGCCTTGTCCCGTCTTTTGAATCCTTAAAGGCTCTTGATCCTTGTGCTGATTTGTCAATAAAAGTGGTTTCGATTGACAGATTCAAAGATCCTGGTTTGAAGGAGTTACATAATACAGTTATTAGTCTTTCTAGTAGCTGGATAACCACAAAAGACGTGATTGATCAGCTTTCTAATCTTGTTTGTAGTCGCATGGGGTGAGTTTCCACTGCCTAGCATTTTCAAATTCTTGATAGGTGATCATTTGGATTTAGTTTCATGTGTAAAACCATAAAAAATAGGCATAATAACAAATTCCAAAATGCTTAGTTATTTCAAATGATTAGCTATTCAAATGAACCCCTAATGAATTTTCCTGTGTTACACTTTCCTTTTTGTCACAGAGGTGTAACCTCCACTGAAGAAGAAACTTTTGGAATATGCTGGAATGAATGCACTGAAGTTCTAAAAATCCGTTTAGGATCTGTTGTGCTCCCAATTGGAAGCTTACCTGTTGGCCTCTGTGTCCATCGCGCCTTACTGTTTAAAGTAAATACCACACAATTTATTTGTTTTTCAATGTATTCTGCTATTTATTTATCATTTGTAGGTTCTTTGGAGAAGTGCAATCTTTTTGGCTGTTTATATATGCTCTTACCTGTTCCAACATTGAATATGCATTTCTTTCTCCCTCCTAGAAATGTGTATTGGAAAGGCTTACAGGATTAGGCTGTTGCCTTGAATTGTAATTTTTGCAGGTGTTAGCGGACTCAATTAACTTACCATGTAGAATTGCCAAAGGATGCAAATATTGTAGAAGAGATGTCGCTGCATCTTGTCTTGTGCAGGTTGGTCATGAGAGGTATGTAGTGCCGTATAGTGTTTACCATGTATTTTACTGGCTTGCCATATCAAAGGTGTAAATTAATTTGAGTAACAAGAGCTATCAAGCATGTAAAGTTATGAGAACTTTACATGGGGTGGAAAGAAAACTGAGGTATTTGCGAGAGTATATGAAAAAAGGATAATGAACAGAAAATAACTCATAAAGGATATGAAATAAAACAAATGCCTGCAGTGAACATAAGAGTGGTGAACTAATATAGGAAGAGGGAAAACACAAAAATTTTGTAATGCCAGCAGACCTTAAAGTTAGTCATAAAAGTTGAGATGATGTGGTATTTGGGTCTGGAGAAGTTTAGAACAATAGACCGAGAGGTTTTAGGATGTCATTTTATTTTCCTTTTTATTTTTCTCTGTTAATTGGTGTATAATGTGGCTTGGCTTTTATGAATTTTTACAAAATTGAAAAAAATTCACTAACCAAATGAAGAAAGGACCACTTGAGTATTTTTCCATACTCTATGCGGACAGAAATTAAATTGAAGATGCATCATACATGGTAATATCACTTTTATAGTTAGCTTTTGGATGAGTGTTTATTCATTAAGAACTACAAATGATAAAGTATGTCAAACTATTTCATGATTCATGTTATGGTCATTGTCCATTAAGCTACTTGCTTAAATTGGTGACTGGTGGGAAAACTGGAAGAAAAAAAGACATTTGTATGGTACTTATTTGATTTAGAAGAAACATGACGTGTGTATAAAGAGAATACAAACTGGACGTTTAACCGAGGGCTTCTCCAAGCAGAAAAAGTAGGGGAAATGAGTCAGTTGATGTGGGTTTCTTTTTCTTGTTTGCCATCCAACCTATTTTTACTTGCACAGTAGGCAGTTAGTCATATATGTAGCCAGCTTACAGATTGTGAAGTAGTTTCTCCAGCATAAGGATTGAAGCTTCAGTAGCTAGAATGAACTGGGGGCATGAGATAGTTGTCGTTCCTTCTATAAAAAGGGTCTGCAGCATGTGCTTGTGTGCAAGTTATAGTTAAGTAGCTTTTTGAACGTTTACTTTTTATTCATGAATTATGGTATTGGCCTGGAATATAATGTATGGTTATCTGTTATCCAAAGATTATTTTGAAAAAAATAAGAAGCCTAGTTAGATAAAACTACTTTGGCTCGTTGAATTGTTTTATCAATTGATTATTCATCTGTGCTTGGACAAGAATTAATATATGCCCCTGGCTTCTTAGTGAGTTTTCTTTATCTTTCTTGAAAAAAAAAAAAAAAAAAACCAGTTATCATCTTTTATCACTGAGTAATTTTGTTTGAGGCCTTTACCATTTTTAGCACCCCTAGGTCATATGGGTGTATCTTCTTGCTTTCATTATAAAACAAACACTACTTTCTGCATATTGTCATGCAAATTGAAATTCTTAGAATCCATGTTAAGTTTGTACAACTCAATGATTTCTGAGTTAGAATGGACACATCATGTAATGACTACCGATCAACCACTGTTTACTTGCTTATTTGTGTGCTAATTTTGTCCCAGTGTCAGAACTATTTCTTTTCAAAAGGTGAAGCGCTAGCTCTTCTTTATATCTAAGTTACTTAAATTCTTTCAAAAACTGTGCAAGCAAAGTAACTTAAATTATTTCTGCTGTAAGAGGATATGTGAATAATTAATATGTGTCTTCATGTTATTAGTTCTTCAAAATTGCTTGTGGCCGGCTATATGCCTAATCTATCTTTATTTGGTATTTGCTTTAGTACTTAGACTTTGTGGTACTTTTATCACTCAGCATTTATCGACATGGCAGGCTGTTGGAGCGGTAGATGTCTGAATTAATCTACATATATTTCCAGGGAATATTTGGTTGATTTGTTTGGAAAGCCAGGAACGTTAAGCCAGCCTGATTCCTCACTCAATTGTACTTCTTCAATCTTAGTTTCTTCGCCATTGTCTCATCCCAGTTTTAAACCTGTCCAAACAGCTGAGGACTTGAGGACATTGGCCAAAATCTTTTTCTTTGACTGCCAGTCACTTAATCTTGCATTTGATGATACTCCCTCAGGTGATTCCTTGTTATTTCACGCATATACCCTTGTAATATGTCCATTTGTTCATTGATTGCTATGATGTTTGTTTGTCATCACCTCTTGGAAAAATAAAATGTACCATTTTTCCATGTCCCTCTGCTTCATTCCTGCACAGCCTACCCCATTTTCATTATTCTTTGAGATGCAGAGTAGCTGTCTTGTGTCAACAAATTGTATGCTAGTTATTCGGCTTTATGGTTGCATGATTGTATTAGTAGAACCGTTTGTAGTGTTGAATATTATGGTGATCTGGATGATTTACATTTCACTGTGATCAAAAGAACAAATTTTTCCAATTTTATTGAACTTTATTTTGTTTTAAGTTTATTACGACTAATGTATAGAGCTAGAAACAGAAAACAAAAAGGAAATACACTGATTGTATGCCCAATATTGACACCGTGTTGTACCTGTACGTGTGATGTGTCTATTGTGTCAAAGAGAATGCTATATGTGAGTATTCTAGTGCATGGAATTTAATGGTAGCAAGATTAACTGGCATATAGTCCAAAATTTTATTACAGACAGTTACAAAGTTTTCATTTTCTTAATTACAGGCACTGCTATTGATCAAGATGTCAAAATTAACCAAATGTTTATTAAAGACAACAAGAACCCTGTACCCACTTCAAGCAACAATCATGAAACTTCAGCACCTCTTCTCAAAAGAGTTGCTGGGAACATTAACCATGGCAAGGTTCTAAATAGTGACTCAAACAACCTAGCAAAAGTTCCAATTCCACCAAGTCCTGCCCTACTAACTGGGCACAGGGATGCGTATTCAACTTCTTTCTTCTCCAATCCAAAGCCTGATGCAACAAATAATCAATTGTTCCTGGGAGCAAATCAGTCATCAGTAAGTAGATCAAGTAGTGAACTTCATCTTGAAGAGGAAGATTTGGAAATTCCATGGAGTGAACTTGATTTGAAGGAGAAAATTGGAGAAGGTATCTTCTTGTTTGAATTTTCAAGGACTTGACAGCTGCATATTATAGTAACAATTGATAATCACAAATTCCCTTAAATTAGTTTGTGAACTTTCTAAGTGAAAATATGTGAAAGATGCTGAATAATGTTTCTCAGGTTCCTTCGGAACTGTCTTTCGTGCTGACTGGCGTGGTTCAGTAAGTATCTCTTCCTCTATTTTGTTGCCACTTTGAATGCATGGTTGATTCTGCTCCTTCATTTTAGTGTCATATCTTTAATATTGAGCACATCAATGCCAGGATGTTGCTGTCAAAATTCTCATGGAGCAAGATTACCATGCAGAGCGCTTCAATGAATTTTTGCGTGAGGTAATAGTTTATACTTTCTAAAGATGGGAGCAAAATTGAGCAAACATCATGTCTGGTAATAGAATTTTGTCATATCTTCAATGGACAAAATTCTAGCTCTTTCTCTTTAGTGCAAACATCATGTCTGGTTTTCCTATTCTCATTTTTTCAGTTGAACTTAACTGCATCAATTTATTTATCAGGTTGCAATCATGAAACGATTGCGGCATCCAAACATTGTTCTCTTTATGGGTGCTGTTACTCGGCCTCCAAACTTGTCCATAGTTACAGAGTATCTATCAAGGTATTAAGATTTCACGTGATGATTTGATATACATTTTTGCCTATCTCCTTTTAATAAAATGCATCACTTTTATGAACTGAAAAAGAATAATTTGCCTTGGACTGCAGGGGTAGCTTACATAAACTTTTGCATATGCCTGATGCTGGATTGATACTGGATGAGAAACGTCGCCTAAATATGGCATATGACGTGGTTTGCATCTATTTCTTACTGCTTATAATTCTGTTTGAAGTAAATGAAATGTCAATTGAATAATTGATAGAAAAAAAATTGGGACCTTAGTGTCCTCATCTCCTTGTCATATTGGATATTTATAGATTTCTTGGTTAAGAAGTTGTTTAATGCTCTGAACAGGCAAAGGGTATGAACTATCTTCATCAGCTTAGACCTCCCATTGTTCATCGAGATTTAAAGTCTCTAAATCTCTTAGTGGACAGTACATACACAGTAAAGGTTGGTTTAGAAACTACTCTCTTGTATTTGCTATTCATTATACACATACACTTGCATGCACACTCACACACACATACTATCCTTATTATCACATGCATTAATTATAAAAATAGTATATGTTATAATAAAATAATATTTTTCCTTAATATTATTACAAGATATTGATATATTGATTTTCTATTTTTTGGAGAATGGATATATTGAATATTAATATGTATTTGACAAGTATGTAAACATAATGTAAAATACAAAAATGTTATGAAAAATCTAATGCCAAATTAGAAATTTTCATAAACTTAAAATTTTCTATTGTATTTATCATAATCTCTCTATTGTTTTAAATGATAATAAATCATAAGCTTCATCTGAGATTTTAATTTCTAACAGTGTGCATGCTACAAATTTAAATAATACATGTAGTCCTAAAATTAGAAATTCTTATAACCAATCAAATTTTAATTGTAGTGAGGAATCCACATTGTTCTAATAATTATATAAAAGCCATTAAAAATATTGTTTTTAGTAGCAAATGAAAATTCAATAATAAAGATATGTTGGTAATAATTTGATGTTATTTTTTTGATATAATACATTCATACTTTTTAGAGACTATAGACAATTATGGAACAAAAATAATATTAGTAACAATAATATGAAATTAAAATGAAATTTTATATTATTAACTTTAACCATTTCCTTCAGTATATTGAAAAGACCTATTTAAAATTTCTACATGAAACGTTGATGGGATTGATTAGATTGCTTTATAAAATGCATAATAGTTCATGAGATTCTACCATTCCAATTCTAAATGTAAGGAATCAAAGCCATCATCTTGGAGTTTTGATTCATCAACTCCATCAGTATAAAATTCGAAAATATTAAGGGAAAGAAAAAAGTTGAAGATCTTGAAAGGGCATAAGGAATCTGAGAATGCAATATTGGATGCTTACTGATTGTTATGGGAGATAGGTTGTTGATTAAATGGGAGTAGAGAGGCTGACGGTAGTGGGTGAATACTTTTTTCAAGAACTTTGTCAAATCTGCCATATAGAATGGTATTCTACATGGTATCATTTCATTTGTCATGATCTATACCTACCCTGGCTACCCATGAATTTTGTGTGTATCAATACTTTTTTGCCATGTTAAATAATGCAAAGAGGCCGTAGAAAATTTGGTTGGACAAGTACCAGTACTCATCTTTTAAGGGTTATTGCATGGTTTTTTGTACCATACTTGTTAGCAAATCATGTGTGTTAATTATAAATAAAAGTTTATAAAAAATTTCGTCAGTCAGTTTAGTAATGTAAAAAATATTAAGGAGTCTCTTTTATTCACAATGTACTCACAAACTCATACATGTATATATATTTGCTTTTCTGGTTACCCTTCAAGTTCAAACAGAAAGTAATTATGTTACAAGAAAGCTTGTGAAACAAGAGAATAATTCCCCCACCTTGCTGCTGAGCCCTAATGTTCAGTGCCAAATATCCTGTTGACAAATAACTGCAATGGCTGAACATTGTAATATTTTAGCCATTGAGTGCTCTTTTCTGGTCTTATTTATTTAATTTTTTTTTTTGGGCTGGTGGGGGGAGGGAGGGGAGGTGAGTTTATTGCGAAAAAGGAAGACAGACTTTTAATATCTTTTTGTTGGTGGGGATTTTTATCTATGTTAAAATGGTATGGACACTGATATGGAATATGTCATGTATGATTATCCAGGTTTGTGATTTTGGTCTTTCCCGTTCAAAAGCAAATACGTATCTTTCATCAAAAACCGCAGCTGGGACTGTAAGTTGTACTTAAATGACTAAGTTGATTTGTGTCACATTTCTCTTATTGTTTGTTATACAATGGAAGTATCTAGTATTTCAGACACTAAAACGTCCAGTTTTTGCTCCTTTTCTTTAGCCTGAGTGGATGGCACCAGAAGTACTCCGTAATGAGCTATCAAATGAGAAATCAGATGTTTATAGTTTTGGTGTCATCTTGTGGGAACTTATGACCCTTCAACGGCCTTGGAGAAGTTTAAATCAAGCACAGGTTGTTTATCTATTACCATGCTGCATGCCAATGCACAAATAATTCAGGAAAACATTGGGAATTGATTGTGTTGATCAATTAGTGTTTATAAACTTGACAAACAATGGATGCTAGAATCTCTTCAAAAGAAAATATAATATAAAGATAAGATGGTTGTCTCAGCAAATAATGGCAGGGGAGAGGAATGGAGGGTGGGAAGTTTTCTTACTCTACTTTGTTTATTTATATAGGTGAAATTAATGGAAAATATTCAATTCATAATTGAGAGGTTGATGTGTTGTCCCTTGTGCTAAAAGTTTGTACTATACTTGAGAAAGTTCACCTATCTTATGAGTAGACTCTAGGGAGTGCAAACAAAAAGGTTCACTTAGTACCCTTTTCCTTGCTTCTTTGATTAAGAAATTTTTGCTGCGGTTGACAGAACATTTTATTGCGGACCACATTGGCAAGAGAACCCCCCCCACCAGAACTTTTTTTATGATTTTTCTTAGGTTTGCAAAGGAGCAAGCCACTAGTGAACTATACAAAACTCGGTTTAGTAAAAAGCTTGTTTGAGCTTGTTCATTATGGTTAATGAGCTAACCTCAAGCTCACTTTTAGGGCCTTATCTAATAAATGATTAAGCCTAATCTTTGTAAAACTTAGCTCCTTTATGCTCTTTAGCCAATTAATTTGTAGTTTAGTGAGCCATCTTCGATATAAAGAAGTTAATAATTTGATTTTTGAATTTAATACCTATGTATTTTTATAATAAGCATAGACTATTTAAAACTATTAATTAAAAGAAAATCATATAGAAAATATATCTTTTTTCAATTTTATAATGTATACTTGCAATATAATCTTTAGAGATTATACATTTTATTATACAAATTATATTGCAAGAAAATTAGTAAAAATAACTGATATTACTAATTATATTAATATTTTCAAAATAAATGTTTTGATTTTTTTAGTAAATTTGTCAATAATTTTATTTACAATTCAAGTTTGTTAAAAAAGACTTTGGCTTGGTTAAGGTCATGTAACAAACAAGCTGTATATGAACAGGCTTGTGTGTGTAGCTCAACTTGTTTAATAAATGAGCCAAGCTCAAACCCAAATTTAAAGCTTGTTTCATAAGCAAGCAAGCCAAGTGCTTGAGTTAGCAAATGCTCAGATCATTTGCAGCCCTAATTGTTCTTTGGTACATTGGGAGGTTTCATCCAGTCTACCACACTTGATGGCGAATTTTAGATCAATTTTGGTTTGTAACTAAGATTGGTTTGCATTTCAGCGCTTGTCTTTGGAACAAAGCTTTTCTTTGGCTAGGTGTTTGAGTTCTGAATATCAAGTGGAGTACTGACTGCTTATAAAGAATGCCACAGCCACAAAGGAATTAGAATCTGATGCATACTCTCAAAAAAGAGGGGGAAAATGGACACATAAAAAACTGAGTCATGTCTATAAGTGTCTAGAATGAGCATATGTATTGGGTATCTTCTGATTTTCTTGGATAATTTAATTGATGAGATCATGAGATGGATTTGAATTGGTATACAATTTTACATCATGTTGCAGGTTGTAGCAGCTGTTGGGTTTAAGGGACGAAGGCTTGAAATTCCAAACAATGTAAATCCTTCGGTGGCTGCCCTAATTGATGTCTGCTTGACTTGGTAAGTGTGCATTCACAATTCTTCCATGAACTATTGAAGTGTAATGGACTAATGCTTTCTCTTAACAAGAAAGTGGGCTGTTAATTCACAAACACTGTCCAGGATAAGACACTGATTCACGGATAGTGCACAAATTTGATGTCTCATTCTCCTCTCTTATATTCTAACTGTGAGCTTGATTTTTACTGCAGTGAGCCCTCAGAACGTCCATCATTTTCATATATAATGGAAACTTTACAGAAATTGATCAAAAACTCTATTTCTCGACCACTAAATGTACATGTTCCATGACAAATCTATGGGAATGGAAGAACAATGAAATATATAATAGCATATAATGTGCCATCCATTTGATCGTCATCTAGTTTATCTTTCAGGTGCGCACGTCTTTGTATGAATAGGTCTTAAATTAAATAAGCTTTGCTATGCTCTGAGTACTGGCATGTCTATGGCTTACATGCATGTTGTTATTGCCCTCCAATCAGCAAGCCTTACATATGTGATCTTTCAATGAGAATCTGCTTCTCAAGTCTTAGTCAATAGTATTCTGATTGTCGATAATCTTGTTTAATTGATTTTAAATGGTCTCACCACATGATTGGAAATTTTATTTTCGTTCTTCTAGAGATGATAACATTCATGAAGTAATAGAACATCAAATAACCTAGATGTGTGAAGTTAAAAGTGGTTTCTTTCTGTAGCTGGTCCATGCTGCTTATTCCCTGATATGCTGATCATATGTTCACTTGCTGTATTGTGTCTACTAGTATAATCAGTGAAGTGCCTGCACTTACTAATTTCATAGTGCTAACATTTGGCTCGATCGAGGATTCGTATCAGCATACGTGTATGCGGTGCTGCTGGTTATTTATCTCTTATGTTGAAACTCGATTGGGACATTTCTGCCAATTAATTTAAGAGGTGCTTTCCTAATTATGTGTTTATTTAAAAATTGAGAGATTTTTGCTGAGGGTTTTGCTAATGTTGCATTTAAACTTTTGTTTTAGAGCTTTTGATTAGAAGTCATATGATCTTAGAAGTTCTATGCCCAAAATTACTTATTACATGCTTACTATTATTGCGTGTATTGTGTCCAAATTATACAGATAATTATTATCTTTCAGGACATGATTGAATTGAATTATTGTTTGAGCATATACCCATGACTTCTATTTCCACTAAATAAGTATAGAATTAGTGTTTGTTCATGATAAGCTTAGGGCTTAATATTGCAGAAGTGGCAGATAAAAGTGGTAAACTAATGGTATAATTTTATTTCTTAAATGAAATCTAAAAAAGCAATGCTAAATTCTATTAGCCATTCTAATGCCTCAACTTAAATGAAATCAAATCTCAAAATCAGTAATACTCTAAAAATAAGGAAGATTGTTGTTGTAGTTGACTAAGATTGAAATAAAAGCAATGTTTTCAAA